>CAIGRB010138623.1:33181-48322 GCA_903798255.1 Fraxinus quadrangulata
CGTGGGCGCGGCGAGCTGCTCGCCGAGCAGCTCGCCTACATGACGAGCCGAGCCGGCTCGGCTCGTCAACCGAGCTGGCCCGCTCGGCTCGTACCCACTACTATTTTTTTTCGAGTCCGAGCGGCTCGTGGGCTGCTATAGTACGAGCCGAGCGGCCGAGCCGACGAGCCGCTCGACTCGATTGCCACCTCTAAGCCCAGCCTACCAGAATCAGCTAGTCATGCATAAAAATTTG
Source organism: Fraxinus quadrangulata (assembly GCA_903798255.1). Classification (NCBI taxonomy): domain Eukaryota; kingdom Viridiplantae; phylum Streptophyta; class Magnoliopsida; order Lamiales; family Oleaceae; genus Fraxinus; species Fraxinus quadrangulata. The sequence continues at coordinate 33,417 of CAIGRB010138623.1, forward strand.
CCTCTTTAAGCAAATGTCTCTCTCCTGGAACCAGTAACCCTTCCAACCTTGTATCTATCATATTAAGGAAAAATTAAATAAGGATACACGATATGGGCACCAGTCACTCACTGAAAAAACCGAAGAACAATAGCTAACACGTCTTTGTCTTGAAAGTAATATCTTCAAGGAAATGCTTGTGTCAATACATAATTTTATACGAATATAGAACTTTTAGAATCGGCATAGGTTGACTAGATCTAGCTTTATGTTGCAAAAATTACTGTGATCTAATTGAAAGTCACAACTTTCATGTATGTACAAATAAATGAGAAACTAATTTTGGAAATAATTTTCCTAGTTAATCCACCTTCGCGATTAATTCTCAAATAGTAAAAGAAATTATTTTCAACAGGATTTTGTACCTAATAAGTTACCGTCCACTCAATATTTCAACTGGGTTTTTCTATTCTGATGGGAAGTTCTACAAGTGTAGCAAGAATTCTTGGAGTTTCAGCATGTTTTTCCCTAAGACATGCACTAAAATATGTTGAATTCGTTGATAATTAACAAATAAATGCTGAATTGGTTTTCCTTCTTGACAAAAAATAAAAATAAATAAATAAATCCTAGTTAATCATTATGTCTACGTTTGACTCATGTTTGCAAAATGTTTATAAACTCTAAAGTCATTTTTATTTACATATTTCAAGAAATCCACAAGTACTATCCACTTATTTGTCATTCATTTCTATCTGTTTATAATTTAAACCGTTCATAAACATTTTGCAATGAAAAAGAGATTATAGTTTATTGTTCCAATATAAACCCACATAACATTTTGCAAATTGTGTATGCTTTTAATGTTCTCATTTGTTTCTTGAAGTCTACTATATTTCTTTTATTTTTATTTAAAAAAAAACCCCCCGTATTCATCTTTATTTTAGCCATCATGTGATTTTCATAAACCACATGCATTTTAGGCAAAAATTACTGTGATCTAATTGAAAGTCACAACTTTCATGCATATAAAACTAAATGAGAAACTAATTACGGAAACAATTTTCCTATTTACTCCACCTTCGCTATTAATTCTCAAATGGTAGTAAAAGAAATTGGTTACCGTCTACTCAAAAGCTGGGACTTTTCTATTTGGATGAGGAGCTCTACAAGTGAAGCAAGAATTATAAGAATTTCAGAATACCAGTTTAGTGTTAAAAATAAAAAAGGAAGAAGATAATTGAAACTAATTATGAATGAAATAGACATTAATGCCGGCGAACTAATTTTTTTTTTTAAATTGAGAATGATGCCTCATACAAGCTCCTCTCGATTGATGAAGAAGAGGCGTCGAGATTCTCCTGATTTTCCTTAGTTTCTTCGTCTTCTGAGTAATCCTTAGGAAGCTCTAATTTTGCTTTCTCTTCCTCATTCTAGAAACCCTAGTATTAGAAATCAAAAACAAAATTGATGCTGAGTGATATAAATGGTGGACCACAATCGCCAATGCAAATTGCTCAATTATCACTATTCTAGCCCGACTGTCTCTATCGTAGCCTGACTACCGCTATGCTAGCTCAATTATCTATGATAGCTCGATTACCTATGTTAGACCTACTACCGCTATGGTAAATCAACCACCATGACTTCCAATCACCCGACATTTATTGTTAATCCCATGAACCATTTAGTGGTTGAGAACCACCTAAGTGTGTTACATTAGAAACATGGACAATAATCGCGCAGCGGGGGATCTTTTTCAAAAAATATCTTTCTGGCTCTCGCTTTTTTTTTTCCAAGTCATTTTTCATCAAACTCAATCACTAATTTTCACACTGGAGGTACGGTACAATGGGAAGATAGCCCCTACCTCTTCTTACTGGTGTTTCATTATTCATTGGAGTAGCAAAGGCCGCCTCGCTTCGCTTTGTGGTAAATCGTTGTGAACACAAAAGTTACGTCGAAAAGGAAAAATAAGAGTGATGGGCGCTGATAAGATATACGATGGAGTTGGGGTCTGTTTCTTGTGGTCAAGACTCGCCTTGGTAACCTCATTATGTAATATAGAGTCAATTTAGCATCCAAAGACTCAATTGGCATCCATGATGACTCTTTAGTAAAATCAGACTTAAAGTGCAACCAGCATCCCTTAATCTACTAGAAGTCCTACCAAAAGATACACGCGGGCAATCACCCCAAGCTGCATAAACGGTTGCCCCTTGATTACTCAACCAATGGTAGCAAACCACGGGTCTCATGAAGTCACATTTTCGAAAGTTTCACGTCCTATGGTAGACTTGGAACGTAAGATGAAGGAAATGATGGCCCAGAAGATAAGTGATGCAATGTCAAGGAGAAATGATAGACACAGGCATATAGTTTTGGAAGAGGATCTATTCGCGCCAAAAATCACGACAATCCTTCTACTGAAAGGCTTCAAAAAGCCGATGATAGAGGCATATGATGGAGTCACTAATCCGCTTGATCACTTGCGGACTTTCATCGATTTGATGAGATTGTATGCGACCCTTGATGTAGTGATGTGTCGGTCCTTTCTGTCGACCTAAAGAGAGGCTAGAGGCTAGAGACTGAGTAGCTACTCTAGCACCCCGGTATATCAGAACTTTTGATGAGCTCTCTAGGAGCTTTGTGACATATTTCTTGATTAGCAAGAGAAAATGGAAGACAGTCATTGGGTTAATGTAGGCTGTCCAAGAAAAAGATGAGTCTTTACAAAAGTATTTAGCCATATTTAGTAGGGCTGCACTTGACATAAAAGACATTCAAATGTATGTTGTCGTAACCACATTAATGAATGGCACCAGAAACTGGACATTTAAGACACCGCTCTTAAAAAACTCCTCGATTCAATGCATGATTTGTTGAAAAAGGGAGACAAATACGTAAATGTAAAGGAAGTTGAGAAGGTCACAAAAAATCTTCGAGAAGGACGAGAGCCAGAAACTTTTAAGCAAAAGTCACATGATGAGCAAAAAGCCTCTGATAAGAACAAATTGAAAAATTGAACAAATAAATAGGGGGCATGAGTAGGATCAGTCGACCAGGCAAATGTTGGAGGAAGTTAAGGCCTTTATTCCTTTGAACACTCAATATGTGCAAAGGTATTAATGGAGATTCGATATATGAAAGAGTTCAACTGGCAAACGCCAATGGTCGCGTTAGTTAGTAAGAGATATAAAGGCAAGTATTACCATTTTCACAGAGATCATGGGCATGACATTGAAAATTGTATCCACCTGAAAGAGAAGATAGAAAGCCTTTTGACGAGGGGATTCCTGACTAAGTACGTGAAAAATGATTGAGGTAAGGAAAAAGTTGATGATTGTCCTCCACCTAGGGTCGGAGTAATAAATGTCATCATTGGAGGAAAAGCGACAAGTGGAGATTTAAATTCGGCTTGAAAGAGCTATACCCACTCTGTTGGAGTTTGCTCCATTCAAAAGAAGGGGAGATTCAATAAGAACATCACCTTTGGTGAGGAAAATTTGGTCGGTGTAGCAAACCCCCATGACAATGCCTTGGTGATCGTCGGTCATCTAGTTGATTTCGTCGTCAAGTTGGTGCTAATCGATGGAGGTAGTGTAGTGAATGTTCTTACTTGTGGGGTGCATTTGTGGGGTTAAAAATATCTCAAGAAAGATTAAAAACTGTGACCACCCCTCTCCAAAGTTCGAAGGGGCAATTGTTATACCGAAAGGAATTGTAAACTTTCGGTGGTACTAGGCATTTACCCAACAAGTGTGATGATCCTAACGATCTTTTTAGTTGTCAAAAACCCCATGACATACAATGAAATCTATGGTCGACCGCTATTAAATGTCGGCACCATTCTTCTAACGTACCACCAATTTATGAAATTCCTAACCAGTCGAGGGGTTGGTGTGTAAGGGGCGACTAGCACTATTCAAGAAAGTTTTATGTTGATAGCATACAAGTGAAGGGCTTTCCACGAGTCATGATGTTGGACCTTAAGCCTCCAAAGGGAATAATCGAGCCACTTGATATGACAAAAAAAAAAAAAAATTGGTACCAGAAGAATGAGAATTCAGTATTAGGATAAATTTGAAGTCAGGCGAAAATGAGAAGTTGGTGAAATGCTTGTTCGATAATTTGGATGTCTTTGCATGGAGTCCGAGAGATATTTCGAGGATTAGCCTGTCAATCGCTTATCATCGCCTTGGCGTTTTAGCCGATGAAGTAGAGGAAAAGAAATTTTGCTCCAAAAGATAAAATGCATCGAGGGAGGAATTCAAAAAATTGCTAGAGGAGGGCTTTATTTGAGAAGTATAGAATCCCGAGGGGTAGCAAACATTGTCATTGTGAAGAAGTCGAATAGAAAAATGGCGTATGTGTGTGGATTACACTGGGTTGAACAAAGTGTGTACGAAAGACTCATAGCCGTTACCCAGAACAGACCACCAAATAGACGCCCGCGCTTGGTCATGAGGGACTCAGTTTTCGGGGTGCCTTCTTTGGGTATTATCAATTTCTATGGTAGAATAAGACCAGGAGAAAATATCTTTCATTACTGATTTTGGGACATATTGTTACACAACAATGACGCTTGGTTTGAAAAATGAAGTGGCGAGTATCAGAGAATGGTAAACAAGATCTTCAGGGGTTAATAAGAAATGTTATAAAAGCCTATGTCGATGGTGGTCAAAAGTGCCAAGGCTATAAAACCCAAAGAAAAAAAAATCATAGAATATAATTTAATTATTTTACATGCTATATTTTTATTATTTTGAAAAAAAAGAGAGAGATTAAAGTGATATAAATATTAGATTTTTATAGAACGATGATAAATATATCAATATGATGCTCATTAGATAGCTCGTAATTAATCATGTATATTAGACTTGAGAAAAGTTAATTCGGATAAACGAAGTCTAAGTTATTGAAGTTTAAAGAAATTGTTATTAATTGGTTTTGATAAATTAAATATTCGGTTTAAAATGGGTAGGAGTTATGTGTAGAGTGAGATAGAGATAAGGTCGTTTGTATTTTTGTTGGATGAGATAATGATGAAGTAATATTCTTGATAGTGACTTTTGCATGGTGGTACAGGGGTCTATGTAATCTATTCTACCCAAAAATTCAACTGTCTTTTTTTTAAAAACGTAAATACTATGCATTTACCACTTTATTCTCATATCAGAATATACATACGCACACGACTGCAGTAGTAGGCAGAAAATAAAAATTGGAAACGTACATTATCTTTCTTTCAACATTTGATTGATTAAGCGAGGTAGGATTACAAGGTGCAAGTAGTTTGTCTAGTTTAATTTATTTCTTCATAGTGATAAGTATTATACTAATAAAAGTTGTGTTATGATATGATATGATAGGGTTAATACCCTAAATAGTTACTGAACTTTGTTAAAAGTTCCTAGGAGGTCATCAAACTTCAAAACTTTCCTAAATAATCACTGAACTTTGCCAAAACTTCTCTAAATAGTCACTCAAGTTTGCAAAAATTTCCTAAAAGGTCACTGAACCATTGATGTATGGGGTCCCAATTTACAAAGTTCGGTGACTTCTTAGGAAGTCTTGACAATGTTCAGTGACTATTTAGGGAAGTTTTGAAGTTCAGTGACCTCCTATGAACTTTTTACAAAGTTCAGTGACTACTTATGGTGTTTTTGAAGTTCGATGACCTCCTATGAACGTTTGGTGAAGTTCAGTGACTATTTAGGGTATTAACTCGATATGATATGATATGATATATATGCTATGGCCATTCGGTACCAAATATATGATATTTATTGAACTCTTACTATTTTCTAAAGATATGATATGACGGTATGATATTTTTGACGCATGATTTAATATTTATTCAGAATTGTACAAAATATTCGTATCCTACTGAGTATTCCCATATAATCACTATTTTCCCTACTTTTCACATATTAGAACAGGTCGTTGGATGGTGGGTGATGAGGTGCTTGTTGTTCTTGGATTCATTGGACTTAATAAATTAAATCCGGTGTAACGTGACTATAGATTTTATTTTCAGTATTTCCTTTAGTTTTACTATTATGTGGATTTGTTATTTAGGGTTTGTAACATATTTTATTTGGTTATGTTTTTTTTCCATGTTTATTTAATATTGGTAGAACCAAAAAAATTTCATGTTATGATGTTTGAAATATTTATTTAATAACAAAATGAATAGGATATGGCGTAGAAAAGTCCTTATTTTTTTAGAATATGGAATTATTCTATATAACAAAGAGAGTAAACTAACGTTACATAATTTTATATTAGCTTTTTAGCACAAAACGTCTCTACGTTTCGTTTTGTGTGCAAAACGTCCTCACGTTTCAACGTTTTGCATTTTCACCCCTATTTCAACGTTTAATGTGGGAAATGTCATTTTCATCAATTTTTATCCAATTTCTCAATTAAATATTGTAAAATGGCAAATATACCCTCATTTCTAAATAAAAAAAGAAAATAAAAAACAAATTGCAATCGTACTCCAATTTTTAAAAAAGAAGTACAAATAAATCCCAAATAAATTAAATTAAAAATAAAAAAAGAAAAGAAAAGTCGTCATCTTCTTCTTTTTCCCCATCTCCATCTCCATCTCCATCTCCCTATCCCTCTCATTCTCTCACCCACTCCCATCACCACAAAACGAAACCATAAAATAAATTGGAAAATACTAGAGGATGTAAAATACTAAAAATCAATCTCTCACATTTCTTACTAAATGATGTAGAAATACTTAGATCGATTTTAGGATAAAACAAAAGAGGACTTTTCTTCTCATTATTGTCAGTGGCATTGTTCTTGACTTTCACAAGCTTTCTTGAATGGGGACGACTTTTCTGTGGGTGGCACTTACAGTACTTGTGATGGGACACTACATTTCTTGAGAACCTCCGTTTCTTTCCATCCATTTACTTGCACCTTTCTAGATAAACCAATCACTGTATTCAAACACCAATACCAAGAAATATCTTTTTAAAATCCTATCTAATCTAGTGTGTGAAAAGAAGAAATCATCAGAGAAAAAGAAGATCAGCAGGCACAAGGGTGAAAAATGCAAAAGTTTGAAATGTAAGGAAAGAAGATCAGCAGGAATAAGAATGTTTTGCATACTAAGAGCGAAATGTATGGACGTTTTGTGCTAATAAGCATTATATATTTATTGCATGCCATTTTCAAGAATAAATGAAACTTTTAGTAACGATTTAAATATTAAAAAACTAATTTGTAGCAAGTGTTTGACGTAGCTCTATAGAACATGCTAAAATCCAACTCGAGAAGTGTGTCTACAGTACAGTCGACGATTTTTTTTTAGATTTCATGATTATATAGAAGGGCATTGAGGCAAACCTAGAAAAAATTCAATCTATTCTAGAGATGAAAAGCCCGACCATTAAGAAAGAGGTTCAAAGTCTAATGGGACGGGTAGCAACATTGATCGCTTTATGAGTCAAGTGGCAGGCAAATGTTACCACTTCTTCAAAGCAATTGGGGGTTCAAACAATTTTGAATGGGCCAGAGAATGTAAAGAGTCCATTGAATCCTTAAAGTAGTTGCGATAGCAACCTCCAATCTTGACTAGGCCATGTTTAGAGAATGTGTTATGTTTATACTTGGCAGTTTCAAAGCATGCAGTCAGTGCAGTGGTAGTAAAAGAATTTTCAAAAGTGCAAAAGTCGGTCTACAATGTTATTCAAGTACTAAAAGGCGTTGAAACTCGGTATAGCCTTGCAGTAATGGGTGTTTGCATTTATTATAGTAGTTAGAAAATTAAGGCCATTTTATTAGTTTAATGTGGTGCAAGTCATGATTGATCAAACCATCAAGAAAATTTTGCATTGACCAGAAACTTCTGGAAGATTTGTTAAAATGCGTGATTCAATTAAGTGATTTTGACATCAAATTTAAGCTAACGATGGTAATTAAGGTGCAATCTCTAGCTGATTTTATCATCGAGCTGACAACCCACCTCATCATCCTGTAGAACAAGAGACGAACTGGAAGATTTTTGTAGATAGGTCTTCACACCATGAAAGATCCGGAGCAAGTATCATAATGATAGGACTAGATATGAAGTGTTGAAGTATTTATTATGTTTCAAATTTCTAGTCACAAATAATGATTTGAATATGAGGCAGTAATCACGGGCCTGAGCTTGGTAGCCAGATTAATGGTGTCATCAATTGAAATTTGTAGTGACTCTCAATTGAAAGTTGGGGAAGTGATATGGGAGTTTGAAGCGAGAGACGGTAAAACGTTAGCCTATTTATCGAAAGTTAAAGATTTACAAAGAGGATTTTGTGCTTCAAGATAACTAAGGTCCCCTATAGAGACAATGAACGAGCAGACGTATTGTCGAATCTTGTATCTGAGAACCCGAAGATTTTACTTTGCACAATAAATGTGAAGATCTTACAATAGTTGGATGTTTTACATGTGATTGACATTGTAAATATAGATCATGAAAAAGTTGGATAGATCCATTGATCGACTAACTCGTAAAGGATAAACTATCGAAAAGTGTTTCTGAAGCAAAGGCGGCTAAAAGTTCGAGTGGCCTTGATCACTATTATTGATGGAAAAACTGTCGAAGTATTGCTATACGATATTTGAAGTGTTTGCACCTGATCGAGGTACATTATGTGCTATATAAAATATATGCAAAAATCTGTGGCAATCATCAATGAGCTACTACCCTCGCATTTAAGGCTCTGTGGTAGGGTATTATTGGCCTAGTATGGAGGAGGATGACAAAGAATTAGTGAAGAAGTGTGATGCATGTCAATGTCATGGAAATTTAATTCGTGTGCCGATCGAGCAACAATCCACCATTTTTGAGGTTTGTCCTTTCTTTCAATCAAGATTGGATATCTTAGTGCAGTTATCTATTGCCAAAGGGCACAAAAAATTCTTGCTAGTCACCATTGATTATTTTACTAAGTGGATGGAAGTGAAACTGCTGGCAGCAATTACGATGGCTAAGGTACATAGTTTTATATGGAAGAATATTATATATAGGTTCAGTATACCCAGAGTAATCATTATCGACAATAGCAGGTAGTTTAGCGATCACAACTTCAAAGTTTTTTGTGAGAATTATCACATAGACCACATATTTGCCTATGTCGCTCACTCTTAGTCGAATGGGCAGGCCAAAGTAACAAACCGAACAATATTGTGGGATTTGAAAATAAGATTGGAGAAGGAAAAGGGGTTTTGAACCGATGAATTGAGTAATGTATTATGGGCTTATCACACGATCCCACGAGAACTAGCAAGAAAATATCTTTCAAGCTATCTTTCGGAATGAAAGTCGTTGTTCCTATTAAAATCCTAAATGAAACTGGTGAGGTGAAGATCAAGCAGCTCAACATTGCGCCTACTAGTGTAGAACTCGACCCCCTTGAAGGGGTGAGTGAGAGGGCAACTGTGAAGATTGAGGCTTACAAGCGAAATGTTGTCAAGTACTTTAATCGAATGGTGAGGCCAATGGTTTTTCAGCTTGGACATCTTGTAGTAAGGAAGGCAGCAAGACACCCTCTGCCTAAGCTCGGGCTAAATTTTGAAGGATCGTATGAAGTAGTTCACAGCCTCGAAAATGGAGTTTACAATCTCAAAGATTTAAAGAGAAAACCACTAGGGAGACCATGGAACGTTGAACATCTCGAGAAGTACTATCAAAAGGTCATCAAGTAGGGGGTCATGTGATGTCTCTTTATCTCTTGTAAATATAGTTGCAAGGGTGTTTCATCGATTTTCCTAATGTAATGCATGCTACAAGCATATCATATTATAATTACTGGCATTCTTCAATGAAAAGTTTAGATGGCAGCAGATGATGATGACAGTAAGGAAGGGCCAGCTTAGCTGGGATGTCCCGGTGTGTATCCCGAGTCCCTAAATCTAGACAAGTTTTATCTTAACACACAAACGTGATTTACAATCGATTAAATCACGGGACTTCAAACTTCTCCAGTGCATCAAAGTAGCCATCGGGTTGGAGGTGAGCAATAAAATCAAAAATTGGTTATAAGCTCAAAATCGTCTCACGGTCCTAGTGGTAAACTTTAGAAAAAAAAATAGTTAAGGCTAAAAATCACTAGGATCGCACCCAGTACTTCAAAATTGCCCAAGTGGCTAGGCGATCAGCAACAAAACCAAAAATTGGTTATAAGCTGAAAATCACCTTACAGTCCTAGTAGTAAGCTTTCAAAATAAAAAAAGATTTGCTAAGGCTAAAAATCACAATGATCACACCAAGTGCTTCAAAATTTCCCAAGGAGCTAGACGCTGTGCAACAAAATAAAAAATTGGCTTTAAGCTCAAAATCGCCTCACGATCCTAGTAGTGAGCTTTCAAAATCTAGAATTTGGTTAAGGTTCAAAATCACTAGAATTGTACCAAGCACTTCGAAATTACCCCAGAAAAAGGCTTACAATCCTAGACGGTCGAATGATAAGAAGAAATAACAATGAAAAGCACAAGTGAATAATGGGAAACTAGATAACTTTGGTTATGAGGTCCCTTCACGGTATGCCCAAATGTCTTAATATGCTTAGCTGTCTTTTCCTTTTCTCTACACTGCTCTAGGAATCAATTCTAGCTCGAAGGGTCAATAGACAAATGCTCAGCAGACACCCGCTTCTTGGTTATGGCGATAAAGGCCACCATAATTTTTACCTTGTACGCATACATATCTCTGACATACTCTTAAGAAGCCTTGTATCGCTCCATGCATCACCTTGTGCATGGGCAAGAACTGAGGGCAGATTATCAATCTTTTTTTTCCTGCTAACTGACTCGAGATTCTATCTCCTTATTGCGAGCTTCCGAGGAATCAAGTGACTTCTTCAAGGTTGAGTTTTTCTCTATGAAGTTGCTTGCTTCCTTGTTCTTGCCTTCTTGAGAGCCTTCAGTTCTGCCATTTGAAAGTTATTCATCCCGATAAGTGATACTTGCATGGTGAAAACCTTGTAGGCAAAAAGGTAAAGATGAATACAATTATCAGGTAAACTGAAAAGGTATAAACATAAGTAAAAATAAAGAAGTGGAGTGCGAAGAATACTCTCTTATTGTAGAAAGCCAGGACCCTCTCCACATCATCCACTTTATGCCTAGCTAAAGTTCTGGCAAGATAAAAGCCTCGACCATGTCAACTTTACGCTTACCCCGAATCGGAGGGAATCTAAGATCTAAGAGTGGAAAACCTTCGATTTCAGACCTAACCTCGTTATGACTCAGGCTGCCCCCTCCAACCTCAGGCAGTGAGACGACACTTATCTAATCATCCAATGGCTGTGGAGGTTTCTTGCAAGTGCACTTCCTCTTTTCCATGTCAGTGGCCTTTTTCTTTTTGAGGGGACAAGAGACAACCCCTCATAGCTCTCAAGCTCAGGCTCGGTATTGAGCTCAAAATTCTCGTCAAGTCAAAATCCATACCTGAATGCACACAATAATGCTTATCAGATACAAAAAAATAATAAGTGAAGATACACACAAGTAAAAACAATAAATGAAAGCCTACCAATAGGTCAACTGATCCCCAATGTCAACATCTTCCTCATAGTTAAAACTTGAGATTGGAAGGGTACAAGAGGGGAGTAAGCTCGACAGGACTATTGAAAAGGCAAATTTGAGGGTTTCTCTAAAAAGTATTGAATGAAAATTGGGCTTCGAAAGGTGAAACATAGTAGAATTGAGTCTTTCACCTGCTATTGGAATTTCTGTACTTAGGAATACAAGAAGAAAGCTAGTAGTGGTAGACAAATGAGATATACTAGGTAGATTGTGTAATTCAAATACACACATAGAGAGGTCCATGGAGGACAAGATCTTTTCACTAAGGAAAATGTATAAGAAGTATAATATTTCCTCTATACATTGGGATTTATCTGCATGAGGGTAAGATGAAATTCATTGAAGATTGAAATAAAGGAAGGATGGAGAAGAAACCTCTAACCCCCATCCAAACAATCTTTGAACATAGCAATGTCCCGATGATCTGACCTGGGAAGCTCTTCTTTGGACCTAGGGGCTCTATATACATAATCGTCAATGCGAGTATGCCTATCTAGCAATTGATTCAATTTAGATGGAAAGTTGTAAAAGCTAGGCCACTATGGAATATCAAGAATTACCACTCGACCGGTCGATCCCATCCAATTTCAAAGTTATAATTTGGAGATTTGAAATAACTGATGTGATTTTTGGGAAAATATCGAACAAAAATGGAGAGGTCATGAAAATGGACCGAAATACCACCACCTCGAAGGGAGTCAATCGACCCTTTTAGAGTAAGGCTGGTCAATGGATCGATTTGGGTGCCAGTCGATCAACAAGCAGGCTTGCTGGTCAATCAACCAACTTTCATATTAGTCGATCGACTAGCCCTGAGGTCGACGACCCATCGAAAGATGGGCCGACCAATTCCTCTTTCATTTTCACTCTCATTCTCAACTTCATCGAAAGATTTCTTAACTAGAAGAAAACAATGAAAAAATCACTTTATACATCGAGATGGAATGGATCTACAAACTAAAGGAACTTCAAGAAAAATAAGAATGAAGCACGAGGAGATTACCTTGGGAATGAAAGAAGTTGATGAATGTTTAGGGTTTGCAATATAAAGAAGTGTGAACAAATGAAGCCTTTTCCTCCTTTATAAAGAGGAGATTTTTGATTTGTTACCCCACTCATGGGTTGCCAAGTATACAAGCCAATCATGCCTATGACTTTCCGCCATTTGGCATAGTCGCTTCATTTATGTTTTAACAAATGTCATCACGTGAAACGCTGAAAAAAAACTCTTACTACATAAAGGAGTGAAGATGCTGCCTCTTAACGATAGTTTTTGACAAGAGGTAGAGGGGCAAGTGATGTTGTGTGATATAAATGGTGGAACAAAATGGCCAACCAAGTGAAGGCAATTGTTCAACTACCACCATGCTAGCCTAACTATCGCTGTGCTAGCTTGACTACCACTAGCCTGACTACTAATATGCTAGATCGATTATGTTGACCTATGGTCAAACCATATGTTTTAATTATAACAAACAACTTATGTTTATCTCTAATTTGATCTCTAATTTGATTGACATGTCGGCAAATTAAGTCAAAACCATTGAACAAGAAGTTGTCAATCAAGGAAGCTCAAACGAAGATTGATCAAGCACTCGCACCAAATTTATCGAAGATGGTGTAACTAGACCTATCTTAGCTTGATTGTAAAGGTAAAATATTTTAATTCTTAGCAATGACACTTTGAGCTCAAGTAACGATTTTCTCATTCGACACAATTTACGAGATAAAAATGTTTGCACAAAATTATTTTTCAAAGAGAAGTTTTTCCAAACTATTTTTGAAAACTACTAAAACAAACTTACTTTGAAAAATTAGGCAAAAACATCACCGATTGCAAACAAAACAAAAAGAATAACGAGCCTAACCAACTCTGGACATCCGGACGTCCAGATGGCGAACCGGACGTCCGGTTCGTCAGCAACGGTCACTTTTTTGACCGTTCTGACAGAAATTGTTCTAACGATAAGTTGGGTCATCCGATTTTAAACCGGACGTTCGGAAGATCGTCCGGTTGGACAGAGACTTTAACGTTTTTCAACTGCTATAAATATCAACTCACGTACCATTCAAAAATACTTTTTTTGAGCATTCAATTTGATATTCATTGAGCTAACATTGATCCATTATATCATTTATTATCAAATCATTTTGCTCTTGAAAAATCTTTGATCAAAATCAATTCTCAAAAATCACTCTTACATCAAAGAGTTTCACACCAAACACTTAAGCTTCATTCATTGCTATCCATTAAAGTGTTTGCCTACTTCTTTTCTTATACTTAACCTTATACTCATCATTTATTAAGAAGAGAAGATTTTCACTTGTAAACTCATTTAATATTAAGGGTCTTGTTGAGGTCCCGAAAAGCTCAATGTTGTAAAAGGATCGGTGCTCATTGGTTGTAAGTCACCGAAAGTATTGTAAAGGGTTGGAATGCACCATAAGTCAATCAATATAGTGAAAAAGGCCTTGCTCGTACCGGAAAACTTGGTAATGGGGAACGTAGATCATTGCATTGGATCGAACCTCCATAACATATCGTTTTCACTCTCTATCCCGTTTACTTAACGCATTTACTTGGCTTAACTTTACAATGCTCCATTTACGTGTTTACTTGTGTCTAGATTACTCTATATCATTTGCATGTTCGTTATGCTAAAATCTTGAGTGATTAACGAAAAAGTTTTAATAATCAATTCACCACTCTCTTTTTTAGCCAATCTTGGGCTTTCAATTGGTATCAGAACTCGGTACTCTCTTCTTTAAGATTTAACAATCTTGAGTTATGGGTAACACCGATTTTCAAAATCTTGAGGGACATTCTACAAACTGGCCTCCTTTCTTTGATGGCACACACTATAATTATTGGAAGGCTAGATTGATGATTTATGTTCAATCTATTGATTATAACATTTGGGAAATTATTGAATATGGCCATATGTGCCCACAAAGACTATTAAGGTCGATGGTAAATTCGATCAAAGCATTCCTAAATCGAGATAAGAGTATGATGAAGAAGATAGGAGAAAATAATTTTTAAATGCTAAGGCCAAGAATATGCTCTATTGTACTCTAGATAGAAATAAATTCAATAGAATTAGTACATGTGATTCAGCTCATGAAATTTGGCATGCTCTAGAAGTCACTTACGTTGGAACAAATAAGGTTAAAGAAACAAAAATAAGTATGTTGGTTAAAGATTTGAAAATTTCTTTATGAAACAAGATCAGCCCATACTTTTTACTTATGCCAAAAGGGGGAAGAGATAGAAAAGATTTGCATGATTATAGTTAAATAGGGGGGATTGTAGTAAAATAAATCGAGGGAAT
>CAIGRB010138623.1:56563-91945 GCA_903798255.1 Fraxinus quadrangulata
ATCGAAGATGATGTAACTAGACTTATCTTAGCTTGATTGTAAAGGTAAAATATTTTAATTTGAGCATTCAATTTGATATTCATTGAGTTAACATTGATTCATTATATCATTTATTATCAAATCATTTTGCTCTTGAAAAATCTTTGATCAAAATCAATTCTCAAAAATCATTCTTACATCAAAGAGTTTCACACCAAACACTTGAGCTTCATTCATTTCTATCCATTAAAGTGTTAGCCTACTTCTCTTTTTATACTTAACCTTATACTCATCATTTATTAAGAAGAGAAGTTTTTCACTTGTAAACTCATTTAATATTAAGGGTCTTGTTTAGGTATCGGAAAGCTCAACGTTGTAAAATGATCGGTGCTCATTGGTTGTAAGTCACCGAAAGTGTTGTAAAGGGTTGGATTGTCCGACGTTATTGCTAATCCCATTAATCGTTTAGCGGGTAAAGTTGACCACTCAGTACGTAGGTGAAAACCACCTAGTAAGTGGATGATTTACACTAGACACATGGACTATAATCACTTAGTGGTTACATGACATCAAGCATTTCTAAATACTCCAAAGGGGTGCCATGTATGAGGATTTTCTTTTTCACAATATCTTTCTAGCTCTCTCATTTTTTCTCTAAGTCATTCTTCATCAAACTCTATCATTAATTCTCACACCAGATGTACAATGGGAAAGATAGCCCTAGCCTCTTCTTGCAAGTGTCTCACTATTCATTGGAGCAGCAAAGGCTACCTTGCTCTGCTAAGGAAGTCGGAACGTTGTCTTGTTATTATTTCAAACATTGATTGCCAGTGAGTCTCAGTGGATGCAAAATAAGGAGTCTGTCTGCCTTTACACGAGTAAGGTTGGGTTAATTTCTTCCCTTCATTTTACGAATTTTTTTTTCCTGCATGACTGACTGCGGTCCTTGTTTGAGAATACTTAAGCCATGTTTGACAACCATTAAAATAAAATTCTTTTTTTTTTTCCTCTTAAAACTCATTTTCAACCATACATTTTCAATATAAATTAACATTTTAAAAGTCGACCTAGACACCAGCCTAAAAAAAAAGGGTTAAGGGTTAAACAGTTGAACCAGTGTTGAATCATAATCCACGTACATTTGTATTACCGAATTTTACACCAGTTGGCTATCATCCAATTTTACCCATGTGATTCGACCAAATTTCAATCCGATTCTCGATTTTTCAGTTGAATCCACCGCTTCGGTCCAATTTTTAAAATATTGCAATAAAATATTTTGCATGTGAATCTAAATCTTTTTTTGTCTACTTTTTAACCGTACATTCTCCATAAAATCACTTTTCCAAAACTCAATGTTCCAAACAAATCATTTTAATGGTTTTCAAATACCAATACTAAAGTTGAAATCTTCATTTAGCCATTGTTTGTTTCCCTTTAAAATAAATCTCTTTAATTCTCATACTCATTTTCAACTATATATTCACACAATAAAATATTTTACATGTAAATTCAAAAATTTTTCCTACTTTTAATTCAGACATACTCCAAAAAATCACTATTCAAAACATTATTTTTCTCAATAATGACCATCAAACAGGGGGTGTTCATAGAAATGTGTATGATGAGTTTTGTTTTTGAGTATGTTAGGGTTCAACATCTTTAAGCCTCATTTAAGCCTCATCCTTTAATTTATTTTAATTCATTTTTAATTATACATTCTCCAAATAAAATAATTTTACACATAAATTTGAATTTTTTCCTACCTTTTAATCATACATTTCCAAACAATCACTATTACAAATTTTATTTTCCAAAAAATTGAGGTTGAATATGACCCTAAGTTTGTTGTGGGAATTTGATGAGATTAAAAAAATGCAGATTTTTTGACGAGGAATTTTAATTGACTTAATAGATAAAATACAAAGTAAGAGAATAAGATTGCCTAACTCGCAAGAATTGTAATGTCCAAATATAAAATAGACAAGTTTGTGGACAAAACAAAATTTCATACTGGTAAATTAAGATTATTTGATATAAGTACTCGAGTTACATGATAATTTTACTGTTTTGTAAAGATTGAATCTTTTTCCATTTTCTCTTTAAGAATAGTTTTAGGCCCGAACGGTGCTCGTGTTGTTCACTTTAATGCATACGAAAATCGGCTTAGCA
This sequence comes from Fraxinus quadrangulata, assembly GCA_903798255.1. NCBI lineage: Eukaryota > Viridiplantae > Streptophyta > Magnoliopsida > Lamiales > Oleaceae > Fraxinus > Fraxinus quadrangulata. The sequence continues at coordinate 58,715 of CAIGRB010138623.1, forward strand.
GAATGTACTTAGAAAAATAAGATTTATTTTTGTATGCAATTCATATATTGGTATCTAGAAAAAATAAGTGGCAAAAAATGTACTTAGTAAGCGCTTTTTTGTTTTCCATTTTTTTGTCTTGAGTAGAAGAAATTAGACAGTTGCTCTTCAAAAGCCCACTTCTATATTCATTTTATCTAACAAAAATTGACATTTTACTGTACAATTTATTCTTTTCATTTCACTTTACATATTCCGTCTCTTCTCTCCAAAAAATGCTCACAGTACCTGCCAAAAAATGAAGGTATAAATGGAACTTACAAAGACAACAAAATATAGACATTAACTACCTTGTAAAAATGGCAGGCCACATGATTTGGTAGGAAAATAAATTCTACTTCTAAAATATGAATGACATTATTTCTGAAAATATAGTAGGGACTGAAGTTTTATATTTGCATTATCAAAATAACTTCAGCATAGTGAAATTCCATGAACATATTTATATATTGAACATGGAATCCTGGTTTGTGCTTGTCAAATAAAAAATGAAATTCTTGAAGGTTATATTCAACAAATTTTAATGGTCAAAAAGTTATTGTTACTTCTCGCCACCGAGGTTCATGGTAGAGGCCATGCTGTAGTCCACGTGGAAACATTGAGTCAGATCTGACAAAGTCCACAAAGCACCATTCGGCCAAAGCCCTCTCTTTGACTGAAGTCCTTACTCCATTTGAAGCCCTTGCTGTCTTTAAAGGATCTGAAGGCAATATCTAGGAATGACGGATGTTTAGTTTACAATAATGAATGTCAGGATTGTTAGTCTAGTTTATAGGGTGGCTGAACCGTTGTCAATATATTAAATGCATAGAAGATTGAGTGATGTGAGGTTTTGGCCTCGGAGATGAAGCCACGTGGTTCTTATCCAATAGCTACAACGTCGGTCAAAACTTTATCAATAAGAAACTCTTATAACATTTAAAGCTAATGCAATTATATACACTTGAAAATGCACTCGATTTCCTCTCTTGCATATTTGATATTTATGTACTTGAGTTAAGATTATTCATATTTTAGTTGAGTTGTATGTGATTGTTTGTTTATATGCAATCATCTTTGATCATATTATCGATACTTGAACACTTTTGTCTCGTATCATATAGCATCTGACACGTCAATAAATGCTACATTTATCCCATTCGGATCTCCGGCCAAAACATGTTTGAATTTGCTTACGTGGACGCTAGTGTGCCGGACATATGTTGTCCACATAACTATTACGGAAAATGGGGTCAACAGATTGGCACCATCTGTAGGAATTTCACACATTCAAACCACGAAAACCCCTGGAAAAAGCTGATAAGGAGATACATTTTTGGAAAGTTTCTTACCATTGAAGAAAATGAATTGTTCTTGAAGAATGAACTATTAAACATCTAAAGAATGACCACTTGTTGGATTCTAGAATATTCTTTAGAAAAAAAAATATCATTCACATTAAAAAAGCTAAGTTGCAATCAAAGAAAATGTTGTTATGAGTTCTAACAATGAAGGGTCAGCACTTCAATATGAACCTTCACATGTTGCTCCAGAGACCTACCATCGATTCCATCAGCAACATCGGTGAGGTGGATCAAGAGGCAGGTGAATCAGAGAGGGTATCCAATTCCTCCATATACAACTTAAAGAAATGTTTTCTGTCACGACCCTCCCCAAAGAAAATATTACCATGGTGAAAAGGAAGTTCAAAGTCAGATGGCTGACTATCAACACTACACCAGAAAGGAGGCCCTTCAAGAAAAGGAAGTTAGGGTTGATACATCCACCAACTAAGCCACTAATCAATCCAATGAGCTTCCATTCAACTTTCTTCCAAATTATAAACCAGAAGACATGCCTCAGAGATATCCATATGTGTCTTTGATAGATTAAGCCTTGGAAGACCTAGAAATAGGCATGTTTAGCTTTCCTTTACACCTAGAAATAGGTAGTAGGGACCACCTCAGTTCGGAAGATAGAATAAACCTACTTATGGCAACCTGCCTCCGAATCATCACCTAGGAATAAACGTTTGAGGAGGGCCGACCAGGCTGGGAATCAAGCAGGACCATCCCAACTACCTCATGGATCGCAAGTCAAAGAAGATGAAGACTTTGACGAACCACAATTGTCTTCTGACCTCGATGACGATGATGACAACTGACCATTATCTCAAGGAATTAGGGACACCCCTATCCCAAGCCACTTCCTACTTCCAAAAATTCCCAAATATGATGGAAAAGGCGATCCAACGAAACACCCCAATAGTTTCAAAACTCACTTTAGCCTAAGGGGTTCCACTCCTGCTGTGAAATGTAGAGTCTTTCACATAACCCTAAGTGGGACAACTAAAGTATGGTACACTAGACTTTCAAAAGGAAGTGTCAGAAGTTGGCCAGATTTTAATAAGGTTTCCTTAAACGCTTTGTGACTAGCAAAGAAGGCAAATGACCAATACAGTCCCTCCAAGACATAATCAGAAGTAGAGAGAGTTACTGAAGAGCTTTTATCTTGTTTCACTATTGAGATAACCTACTGTGTGCAAGTTACCGATATGGAGACCCTATCAGTCCTAAGAGGAGGATTGGACATGAATTTTCTCTTTTGGATAGATGTGTAAAACAAGGATTCTACTAGCTCTAATGCCCTACTGAAAATGATAAGGCTCGAGATCACCAATGAAGAATTGAAAGATTATCACAATAAGGCCAATTGAGGACTACCACCTGCTCAGAGGCAACAAGGTAGAGGTCCCACCTCCAACTTGATGGAACACCTGGTCAGACAGTTAACCACTCTCATCCATGGACAGGCTCTGGCTGCAACAACGTTGAATACAGTACTAGCTTGGTTTATTGAAAGTCAACCCTACTGTTGAAGTACACCAAAGAAGGCACAGCCAATAGTTTTCCCAAAGGGGAAGTGATGGAGGGCGAAGTTCAGAACCTAGGAAAAGGGATGAGATACCCCTCTATTATACCTACCATTACTCAAATATAGTTGATTGTAGGGACATTGCTTTGTACCCACGAGATGTACCTCCTTGGCATGATCGACAACCCAGGAAAATTGATACTAGGCATCCCGTTCGAAATGATACTCCTCAAAGACGAGATAATGATGGGGAAAGGCCTAGAAAATGTCAAAGGCAAAAGAAGAGCCCTCTAGCTAACACTAGCCACGAACCTATTCAAGAGATTGACACAAATTTTGGAGGTCCATATGTTGGAGGAAAAACTAAAAATGCGCAGAATAATTATACAAGGAAAGCTAGGAATCCCACAATGGCAATCTTTATAGTCAACAGTCGACCCTCTATTAGGAGAGGGGTTCAACCCATTACTTTCACAAAAGATGATGTGGTTGGCTTACATTATCCACATTATAACGCCCTAGTTGTAAGGGTCATTGTCATACGAAATGGCCTTAAAAGAATGTTAATGGATAATGGGAGTTCGATCAACAACGTATTTAAAGCAACCATTGATAAAACGGAAGTGGACAATGAGTTGACCCCTATGAGCTCCCCCTTGTACGGCTTCACTGGCGATAACATTATCCTTAGGGGAAAAACCACCCTAGTAGTGGAGATGGAAATAACACCATTGACTGCTCATCTTTTATGGTGCTTTTGGTTGTGGAAAACTGATTTTTTTACCATTGATTGCTAGGAATATTGGCATTGACTATGGGCTATTACGTCCATTCACCACTTGCGCATGAATTTTCCTATGGAAAATGGCATCGCCACTATTAGAGGTGATCAAATGAGTGCAATGGAATGTTATTTGAACTTCCCCAAGAATGTCAAACCTAGGGACGTCAATGTAATATTGATAGACATTGACATGGATAACGTCCTTAATAAGGGCGAAACCCTGAACATGGAAAAAACATCGAAATGGCAGATGTCTCTAAAGAAGAGGCTATGTTTGAAGTTATAACAACCCCTAAAGAAGGGAGTGCTATTGAAGAAATCTCTATATTTGATGAACTGGATCCTCGCATCATCGATTGTAAACCTCAAAATAGCCTTAGTAAAATAATTAAAGAGTTTTACAGTAGATCCCTAAGACCCCTCCAAATCCTTACAGGTGGGAAAAGACCTGCCACCGGAATCTAAGGAAAACTAAGATACTTCTTACTCAAAAACTTGGATATCTTTGCTTGGAAACATGAGGACATGGTTGGCATAGACCCAAAGGTTAGTTGTCACGACTTGAAGATTGATCCTAAAATTATCCCTTATCGGCAGAAAATGAGGGCACTTAACCTGAAAAGGTATAAAGCTCTAAGGATAAGGTGAATAAGTTGATCGACAATCATTTCATATGAGAATCAACCTATTCAAAGTGGGCATCTAACCCTGACCTGGTTAAAAAGTATAATGGTAAGTGGAGGGTGTGCGTATATTTTTCTAATCTTAACTAAGCTTACTCAAAGGACAACTTTCCACTCCTACGAATAGACCAGCTCATTGATTTTACTGTCGGACATGAACTGCTGAGTTTAATAAATGCCTATTCATGCTATGATCAGATCCTAATGTGTCCGGCTGATGAAGAACATACATCCTTCATAACAGACAGAGGTCCCTATTACTATAGGGTGATGCCCTTTGGGTTGCAAAACGGCGAGGCCAGTTATCAAAGACTCGTTAACAAGATATTTACAAACATCATTGGGAAGACAATGGAGGTATACATGGATGATATGCTTGTAAAAAGCTTGAAGGTAAAGGATTATGTGGAGCATCTTGATGAAGACTTTCGAATACTGTGAAGTTACAAAATGAGGGTTAACCCCCTTTCAAATGCGCATTCGGAGTTGCTGCGGGAAAATTTTTGGGCTACATGGTTAACCAAAGAAGAATAGAAGCCAAGGTTAAAGCTCTGGTCAAAAAATGAGGTCAGCCCTAGATGTCTAAAGAGGTATAGAGCCTCATTGGGCACATAGCAGCTTTGACCCACTTCATATCTAAGGCAATAGACAAATGCATTCCTTTCTTCAAGGTTCTAAACAGAGAAAAGACATTCCAATGTACAGAGGAGTGAGAAGTAGCCTTACAAGAGCTGAAAAAGCCAAGCCCAAACCCTATAAACCCTTGCAACTGTACTTGGCAGTAACCTCCAATGCTATCAGTTCAGTACTTATAGGGAGGAAGATACTACCAACTGCCTATTTATTATGTGAGTAAAATACATCTTATAGTAGAGACCAACTATCTAAACATGGATAAGCCGACCCTTTCTTTAGTGACTACTTTTCAGAAAGTGATGTCATACTTCTAGGCCCATACCATATAAGTGCTAACCAATTTTCCACTCAAACAAGTGCTCCAAAGGCCTGAAGCTTCAGGAAGAATGATAAAGTGGGCTATAGAGTTTAGTGAGTTCAATATTGTGCTTAAAACAAGGGATTCTATTAAAGGCCAAGACTAGGTGGATTTCGTGACAGAGTTCGCTCATAATCCAGAAATGGAACCTACAGAAACTCCAACCTAGAATCTATGTGTTGATAGTTCTTCGGGAGATACAGGATTTGGGCAGGAGTGGTCCTAGTTAGCCTGGAAGGGCATATGCTTAATTGTGCTATGAAGTTTAGATTCAAGGCTCCAATAATGCAGCAAAGTACGAGGCCATTCTAGCCCCATCAGACTGGCTAGGAAGATGCAAGTAAAGAGGCTAGTTATCAACATGACTCCCAGTTGGTAGTGAACCATGTTAATGGCAATTTTAGGAACAAGAGCATGGCCGCATATTTGAAGTTGGTAATGAAACTTGTTCTATCCTTTGAAAAGTTCGAGTTTGCTCAAATCCAGCATATGAAAAATGACCATGCTGACGCTCTTTCGAAACTAGCAAGTAGCAAAGATTCTTAACTACTTACGGTCGTGCCTATAAAATACCTCCTAAGACCTTCCACTGCTAAAGGTGAAGAGGTGACGTGGGCCAAAAATACTCCACCATGAATGCGACCTATCATTACATTCCTCAAGGATCAAGCGTTACCCTTTGAAAAAAAGGAGGTGCAGAAACTCAAAAGATGAGCTGCTCATTTTATTTTTCAAGATGATGTGCTATACAAACGATACTTCTCTCTACCCCTAATCTGATGTATAGGTGGTGAACAAACAACCTACGTGCTCCAAGAATTTCATGAAGGGGTTTGTGACAATCATACATGAGGCTAGTCTCTAGCATAGAAAATGTTAAGGCAGGGATATTATTGGCATACGTTGAAAAATGATGCACAACAGTTTGTGAGAAGGTGTGACAAATGTCAATGTTTCACGGCAATACAAAGACAACATTCCCAGGAGCTAAGTGTTGTCTCCAGCCTTTTGCCAAGTGGGGAATTGACCTTATAGGACCCCTACCTAAGGGAAAGGACAATGTTAGTTTTTTACTAAGTGGGTTGAAACCAAACCTCTATCAAAAAGTACAGAAGCAAACACTTCCAAATTTTTATGGAAGAATATTATATATATCAGCTAGGGATCAAGAAGCACTTTTCCACCTCCACCATCCTTAGGCTAATGGGTGGTGGAAGCAGTTAATAAAACCATCAAGTATGCCCTTAAATGAAAGTTGGTTGCTTTCAAGGGGGATTGAGTGGACGAGTTACCTTAGGTTCTATGGGCTACACAAACCACTAACAGCACAACTATTGGAGAAACTCCTTTTTCTATGGCTTATGGAGCGAAGGCTATGAGCCCAATTGAAGTAGGTCCTCCATCTTTTTGTCGCTTGCAGTTTAATGAAATATTTAACGATGACTTGAGGAGGTACAAACTTGATTTCCTCAATAAAAGAAAGAATGAATCCTAAGTAAAGTTGGCTACCTACCAATGAAAGATGACCGGGTAAGAAGTCATTTTGTTTGAACGACCTTGTGTTACGAAGGGTCTTCATATCATCTAAAGAGCTAGGAATGGGTATCCTAGGTCCAAACTGGGAGGATCCCTACAATATCAAAGAAGATATTCGACCTAAAACCTAATGGATTGAAAGTTTGGATGGAAATGCACAACCTCACTCTTGGAATGTAGAACACTTAAAGGAGAAACTGTCAATAAAAGTGTAAACATTTAGTTCATGGATGGTTTGTTTAAATCAATAAAAATTAACCTTGTTAGAATTCTTGGAATGAAAGAAAGGTGCCTTCCATGTGCAAAAATCCATGAGAGAAGCCTTTGCATGAATGAACAATCCACCATGTAGGGAAGCATGAGTGATTTGATAAAGAGGTGGATCCCAAAAGGGACCACCTCCTAATTCGTCAAAGTGGATAGCACATGATTTCCATGTGCAAAACACTCATAGGAGAAGCCCCTACATGGATGAACCATTCACCATACAAAAAGCATGTGCGCTTCGATGAAGAGCTGGATCCCGAAGGGAATCACCTCCCAATTTATTGAAGTGGAGATAACACATGCCTCCTATGTGCAAAAAATATGGGAGAAGCATCTAAATAGATGAATCATCCACAATGCAGAGAAATGTGTGTACTTTAACGAAAAGCTGGATCCCAAATGGGACTACCTCCTACCCTCTGCAAGAGTTTGAGGCTCTTCTTGCTCTCCCTCTCCCAAGAATTCTGACCTTAGCTCAGTAATGTTGTATGTGGAGTGCAACTCAATCCATTCCACCATATCAGTATAAGCATACATCATCCGGTCTTTGATACTCTTTTGTTAGGTGAAATATGGATATATACATCTTCAAATAATCTTTGCCAGCTGATTCCACCTCCTCGGTAAAGCCAACAATCTTGGAATTGATCTCATCTACCTGCTGCTTCTATATAATGTTCTCTTTATTTGACCTATCCAAGACCTCATCAACCAACTTTTGGGTAGCATTAGAAGTCTCTAGTCACTTGGTCGTGGAAGCCACTTCACTTTGGGACTAGTGCACTTCCTTCTTCAGGTTCTCAATCTCTGCTACGGAAAAGATGAGCTTCACAGAATCCTCAGACTGCTGTTTCTTAATGGCCTCAGCATCGGCCTTGGCCTTTTTGGTTGTCTCCTTGACCTAAGAGGTCGTATTGGCAAATTACTTATTTTTCTTTTGAAGGTTTATAAAGAGAACTTATGTCTCTATGGCGACCCCAATGTTCTCCCTCCCTGGATCACAATGGTGACAAACATGTGCATCGAGTCGCTGCTTTTCACAAAGGTCTTCCACATATCCATCCAATACTTATAGAATGTCATAGTTACAGTATGAATTTCTGAAGAAAACATCAACAGAGCCTCCGTAGCCAATTCATTACTTCTCTTGGATAGGAAAATGTTGGTGCGATGAGTTGCATCCAAGGCAGTTGTTGAGTCGCTTGAGGTCATCACCCTCTTTAACGGTTCTTACCTTAGAGGCTCTACGATAGTTGGCCTCTTCTTCCCCCTCTGGCCGCAGTAATGGAGCCCACCATCAATTTTTTCCCTGTTGTGACTTCGGAACGAAGTGGTGGGCTGACCATTGATCCACCCTTGTCAGTAGAAAAGAAAGTGAACTTGTTATTGGGGACCTCCTCTACTTTTTTCCCCCTTGTCCTTGACAGGAGGTTGCCCTTCTCTTTCCTGACTAGCAGCCTTTTTGCTGATATTTTCTACTTGGTCCCTCACCTATTTTCCTATAATAGATGAGGGCTTGAACCCCTTCCTCCTGGCAGTAGAGGTGGTAGCAAGAATGGAGACCGTATTAGGGGTAGAGTACCTCTTCTTCTCAAAATTTTCTACAAAAGAAATAGATGATCAGCACAAAATAACCATCAACAGTAATGACAATTTACACAGAAGAAAGTTACCTCTCTGTGCCATTAAGCAGAACTCCTCGAAGAATCGCTTTGAGTTATTCAAACGGTCAATCTCTCTCGAAGATAGGGAACAAAGGTAGATGTCATTTATGATACCCAACTCTACTCGGGTTAGTTTGAAGTGATCAACCGACCCTGCGAAAGAAGAAAAAAGTTAGAATCAGACTAACTACAAGTAAAAGGAAACTAAAGGTGTGACACTCATGAGCTTCTAAGTAAGAGGTTGGAACTATCATGTGAGGAACCATGTCTTCCTCACACGTTTACCATTATCCCCTCACCCAGAACCAAGTCTCCTCCTATCCTTTTATAGAGGAAGAAAGGCCTATAACGAATGGGGAGTGAGCCATCTACAAACACAAGGAATACCAACCCTTAGAGTCCCATTTACCTAATACCCTGGGTTGGATGATGTATTGGAAGACATGGAGGGGCATGTCTTTACCCAAGGGAGTTTTCTTCCACAAAAAGTAGGTCTCCACTAACTAGGCCCAAGCATTAGAGACGAGCTAAATAGGTGTCAGTCCGTACGGCTTAAGTACGGCTCTAAAGAAAGGATGAAAGGACAGACGAAGTCCATCTTCAAAAGAAACTCAGTAATAGGGACGCACCCCTGCCTAGGAAAGCAAGCCCACTCATCAGAAAAGAGAGCTAGAAGTTCAATATTATAAGGAAAGTAATATTTCTCTCCTATATCTACATGGTTGGGTACAGTTACATTTAAAGGTATTTTTGCTGCTCCCCAACCCGCTCTAATGGCTTGGACGAGTTCAGCAGTATTGGTTATTGTAACCTCCATCTCAGAGGCTATCGTGCAAATGTCGAAGTCCCCCAGTCAGAATGTGAAGAAGTCATGAAATTCAAAATCAAAGAAGTTTGAAATACTTACGAAATTGAACAACAAAATTGCTGAAAAAGATACCGAAGTTCGGGAAAATGGCCAGAAATCGTGAAAGTAACCCGAAAAAACAGAGTAAATTTGAGAACAAAAAAGTTTTTAAGATTTAATTGTTTTTTGTTAGCGAAAGAAAAGTGATTTTCACCCAAAGTTGTTTCCTTTTATAGGCGGAGGTCATCAATCCTAATAGTTGGATATGGATCCAGACCATCCAACCATTTATTTAAGATTCAATCTGAGTCATCCATCAAGTCTGCCACTTCATCTTATATGGTCTAGATCAGAGCGTCTGAATCACGCAGACAATTGCGTCTACCTTCCATAAAACATGCATGGAGTAGTCGTCATTGCTCATTAAATTAGCGACGTTTACGTGTATTGAAAGTTGAATCGCTTCAGATGTCATTGCTATTAATACACTATAGCTTCAGAAACGAGTTACACTACCTCGGTTTCAACATGGATAGCCTCGAAAAGACTTCAAACATACAAAAACCACTTCTGAGCAAACAACCTCAAATAAAAGGACACCAACTGGTGCTCCCCAACCTTTCCCAAAGAATCAAAAATTTCAAAGTACACAGCTTCGAATAAATCCTTCGAGAAGCATCTCGACCTACTCATAATAGCTCTAGTTTTAAATTCTCATTATAATATAAATACTTATATTTGTACTTGGGGAACTATTTGTGGTTAAAAATTAACCATAACCACTCCAAATTTTTTTTTAATGTGTGATTGAAGTCCATGCATTATATAAATAATCATGTACAGACTTGGGGACTATTGTTACACCTCACCATCGAGACTCATAGTGGAAGTCACGTTGTAGTCCACGTGGAGACATTGAGTGAGAGGAGAGATTGTGTCAAATCTGACAAAATCAATAAAGACCCAACTGGTCAAGATAAAGAAGTCAATGAAGAAGCTGATGCTTTTTTCTCCAATGCTCCCTTTGGCTAAATCACTCTCTTTGGCCGAAATTCTTACTCCATCCGAAGCACTTGCTATCTTTTAAAGGATCTACAGACAATCTCCAGAAATGACTGATGTAACATTGAAAATAATGAATATTAGGATTGTCAACCTATATTATAGGATGTATGACTCGTTGCCAATGTATTGAATGCATAGCAGACTGGGTGATGTGAGGCTTCGACCTGGGAGATGAGGACACGTGGTTCTTATCCAATAGCTATCACATCGATCAGAATTCTATAAATAAGCAACTCTTGTAACATTTGAAACTAATACAATTATATACACTTGAAAATACACTCAATTTCCTCTCTTGTTGATTTCATATTTATATGTTTGAGGTAAGATTATTCTTATTTTAGTTGAGTTTTGTATGTGATTGTTTGTTTATATGCAATAGTCTTTGATCACATTACCAGTATTTGAACACTTTGTGTCACGTCGTATAGCATCTCTCAAGTCCATAAACGATACCCTTTTCATATCTGTGGACGCGAGTGGGCCCGACATCTGTTGTCCACGTAACCATTACGAAAAATGGGGTCAACGAATATCTTTTTGTCACACGCTTTAGCTTTTTGTGTTCTTTCCCATTCGTTTCCATTCCATTTTCCTCGAATAGCTCTTATGGGCAGCGTCGGGGCCATGTTGGAGTGTAATTTGGTGACTAGTGGCATGGTACACGTTTAGAAACTTTGAGACAATGGAAGTTAGGCCCGATATACCATGGTGGTCGCTATAGAGCTTCAAAAAATGAAGATCAATAGACAAGTGAGAGCTCTGATGGCCTAGATGATGAGCAGGTACTAAATGTATACGTTGTCAAAGTTTTCATCTTCGCTGGATGACAGCGTCAGAGAAAGGCTAGCCTTTGTTGTCTAGGGTTTGCTTCCTAGATTATTAGGTATTTTATGTAAATGCTTTTCTTTTATTGGGTTTTTTAGTTATTTTTGTTTTTTTAGTTTTGAACTTCATTTTTTCTCCTTCGAGCTTCTAAGAGATGGTTCCCAAAATACCATAAAAGTTGAACAGAAATTGTAGTTCCATGACTAAAAGTATGTTCTTATCATATTCTTCTTCTGTAATTTTTTTTCATTTTCTTTAATTGTCCTTCTTGATTTTTTCTTTGGAGTTTTTTTAACTTTGGAAAAAAATAGAAGAATTATATAGAAATTGAAGAGTAACGACCTCACGTATGTCGATTTCATATTTGCTTTAGTTTGCATGGAGGATAGTGATCTCTTAGCTGAATGATCTAGGTAAAGAACTTATATTCTCTAGCAGTAAGGTGGGGTCTTCATTCTGAAGTGATTAAAAATTTAGTTAGTCTAATTTAAATAGTTAATATCTTTTGCTAATAACTAGTTTCGACATCCTTACAAGGTTAATTGACTCGAATATAATTATTTTACTCTTTAGATATTCACAATAGAAAATACAGAAGTTTTAGAAAGAATCCGTATATGCTATTTGGTGTATTTTAACAATTGACGATAAAAAGTTGACGAAGATAATATCTCAGTAGGATGTGAAATTTGAAAATTTGGACTTTCATTAAGAATTTAGTGGCATCAAGCAAACATTAAATCTACTCCATGAGTTTCTAACAATTAACATCAATACAGTAGCATGGAATTTGATTATATTGGGCTTGCGGTTATATATTGTATGTAATGATGTCTCTTGGCATTGCAGATAAGTGTCATCTACATCCCGTAAGCATGAATTGTGCAGAGCAGAGAGTAGAACAACACTATGTTTTTCTCAAAACATTCAATACTTGTTAGTTGTTAATTTTGTGGGTGCAGAAATTGTTGTATCAACTAAATGTCACATGTTTAATTTTTCAATAGCTCTAGATCTCACTTGAAATCCCAATACATTTAATGAATTTTTACAAATCAACTATGGCCAAGATAATTACGTACTTATAAAATATTGATTGTCTTCCATAAAGATAACAGACTATTGACGACTTCTAACCTATGGAAGATTTCCATTAGGCTTGTGCAAGAGAAGAAATCAGTTCTTTATTGACTTTCTCATCAACATATCTTTTTTTACAATATAATTGAGAGGTCTCTTCTTAGAGGTTCAATGTGTGTTGATTGATTTTTTGTTCAATTTTCCTTATTCTTTGGTTCATTTTGAAGCATACTCTATATATAAAGCTTTAAATCTTTTATAGGCCATCTTCAAGTCCCCAAAAACAATGCGTGGAGGAATCTCTATTTTCTTACCCTAAATAAACTGTGGCTTATTGTATATATTCGACATAATTTTTCGATGAACTCTCAATTCATGTATCTAAATGATAGTACAGTTTGGAAATTGCGATTCACTTAAACAACAAGGTTTTGCTAGGAACAAAATTTGGATGATCGATGATGATGCCTCGCCTTTCCTAAATAATGATATCCGTGGTAAATCCTTTGTTGATTGTTACTCAAACCATGCAAAGAAAGAACCAAAGTGTTGGTTTCATGGGTAAGAACTTGTATCATTTGGAGATTTGTAACTTTTGCGATGAGTGAGCTCCTCTAGGCTTCTTTCTTTATCATGCTTTATATTTCTATTTGATAGGAAACTAGCTGGTCGATTGGTTGATTCTTTTAGGCTTGGTGATTTTCATCAGGCTCTCACGGAGCTTGGTGCAATAGTATGTATCCCTTTGGGCCCCACCTGCTCCGATATCACATCAATGTTATGCACTATTGTTATTTGCTAAGGACAAATTAGTTCAAGTCAAAGGGCTATGATTTATTATGTTTCCATGTTTATGGTGATAGTATCTCGATAGATTCTAGGACAGAGCAGATGGATTTTATTGCTCTTTCTAAGAATACACGTGACCCCAAATTTTAGTAGAAGGTATTCTTGATCAAAGTTTACTCAGACTTTCATAAAACAACATTCTTAAAAAAGAAAACTTAAAGTAACATCATATGAAAAGTTGTCATTAATGTTTACACATTTTTTCCAAATGAAACTTGAGTTCATAGCTATCAGGATTTGTGTGATATATAATTCGTTAGTGATTTTTATGTCCCAATGAATTTGGTACTTATCTTTCACCATGAACTAAGTGCTACTTAAATGTTTCATGTGGAAGACATCATTCTAGAGCTGAATAAACTTTTCATTATGATGGTTTACTCCATCATGCATAATTATAGCCTATATTAGCTTCATACAAATTCGCAGTTGTTTTTACCCACCAAATGTATTGTTCTACCTCTTTGATATTGAAATTGTATAAGAGGTCAATTGAAAGGTAAATTATTAACACTTCTCAAGTGCTTTTTTTACTTCATCATTTAGTCCTTCATTCAGAAATTTGACTCTTACATGGTTGATCATTACAGTTCAAGGATCAATAAGACGCTTGAAGAGCTAGAAGCCAGCTTTAAAACTTCGTCACAGGTAAATTCGTATTTTACTGGATGAACAACTAATCGTCTGCAAATTCAAAGGTGTGGACTGATTTCTTTGCTTGCTTGTTGTTCTATAGATAATTTAGGTCTCCACTCCCTTCACTAGATGAGCATGTTCGGCTAATCTGTAAAAGTTTATATACAGGTTTTAAGATAAATTGATGAAACTCGAAACTTAAGTACACATTATTTTTATACTTACATAATTATTTACTTTCAAAATAAGAAATTCTTTATTTCAAAGTAAGAATAGTTTCAGTTATTTAATTATGTTCTGAAGCAAAATGCTACTGAAACAATAATAACTATCCTCCATCAGTACTCAACTTCTTCTTTTACTACCCTGGACAATCGAAGTTCATGTAGCCAAGCAACTATATCTTTCACGTCAGACGGAAAACACATCTTCTCAACGACATTTGTGTCTGGAACTATACTACTGAGGACAAAAAATATCTCAGGCAAAGAATGTATGATAAAGTAAGAGTTTTTTCCTCACACAAAGCATCCATTGCTATTCCTTTCTTTTTTTTGGTTAAAGGAGGGTGGTACCTCTGAGATTTTATTAATATACCCTCACTTGTGGTGGAAGAATAATATGGTTACATGAAAAAAATAATGAAAGCAGTAAATGAAAAAGTACTACTTCCCTTACAATAAAAATAAATGATAAATGACAAATGTAAAGTTGTAAAAAAGGAAGTATTACTTCCCTTACAGTAAAAATAAATGATAAATGACAAATGTAAAGTTGTAAAAAAGGAAGTATTACTTCCCTTACAATAAGAACTAATGTAAGTAAAAATAAGAATAAAAAAAAAAAATCATACTCTAATGCTGGGCAGCCCATGTCTATCAATCAATACGAGTGCCCTCGTGGTAGGTCAGCTGCTCCACATATCTGATATCGTCAATGATCCCAACCTTCTACGCAAGAGCATCTGTAATCTGATTCCTCCATCTGTAAATGTAGGAAACTATCTCTGTTGAATGATACGATTTATGTGATATGTCTGAGTTTGCTCTGAATAGCTAATGGTCTTCCTTCTCTAGTGATGCAATGAATAGCCACTACAGAATCTAACTCAATCCAAATGTCTGAAAGACCGAGTCCTCTAGCTAGTAAAATCCCATCAAGAATAACGTTGATCTCTACCTCTAATATCATGCACGATCCATATAAAGCTGAGAAAACCCTAATATAGTATCCTGCGTGATCTCTGATGATGCTTCTCTAGCCCACAAAATCATCCTTGATGTATCCATCAATATTGATCTTAATAGATACGACTGATGGAGTGTGCCACCAACCTGAGTGGGGGGAGATGATGAAAAGGGTCTAAAGAAATACTAAAGATAGGTGCAAGTGCCAAATCCTTTCGCCAATGCACAGGTCAAAATAGTTTTCCCATATGGAGAAAATGGATCATACGATAACCCTCCAAGTGATAAGTCTAGCCGCCATGCGAACCTCCCTATGCTTCACATCATTCCTCTCAATCCAAAAAAATCAATTTATAAGTAGAGAAATGATAGTACAAATGTGTCCATAACGAACATATTGTCAAGAACCTCCATCCGACTCCCTTTCCTGAACTCATAGGTGTCTAAAACATGTCCCCAAAATACTACCATACCTGATTGAAGATGCTATTTCCATTGAAGATATGATTGATAGTCTCATAACAATACTGACAACAAGAGGCCAATTGGCATCCAGTTTTCCTTTGAATAACCACATTTTTTGAAATGAAGTCCTGCCATAGTTTCCAGCAGAAGAATGAGACAGTAACTAGCAAAATGGAACTCTACAATAACCCATACGAATCTTGATACTGGTGTCTCATACGTACGAGCTGCCTGCTGACTAGGTGGTGAAGCTACCATCTGATATATTTCACCAAACCATGCGATCCGAGGTATCTGTACATAAAGGTATATCCCCTATCTGTACCGCCATAAGAGGAGGGAGAACTTGTAAGAAACGTCCTATATATCACCCAGTAACATCAAGGAAATCATGCACCCTCACAGATGTGTACTGTTGATGTGGAAATAGGGATGTCAACGTGGTCTTACCCATCCAACAATCATACCAAAACAATATCTAACATGCTCCAAGGTGCATGCAATGTGTGGCTTTGTCTGGGGCTCAACTAATTTTAGCATCTTCCATATGAGAAGCTGAGTTGGGAATTGTTGCAAGTGAAAGATGTGTCCCCATACAATATTTGCCCAATAAAAATTGGGCCCAAGGTGATCTCTAAGAATGAAACAACCACCAAATCTTCATGGAGAAGGTGTCCAACACATTCTATAATTTCATGAACCCTAGAGCACCCTCATCAATAGAAAGGCAAAACCAAGCTCGGGTATTTCCAGCAAGTATTTTAGTCAACATAAATTGTGATGAAGAATTGCTTCAAGAAACTGCAGCATATGTCCTTGAATTCTTCAAATTCGATCTCTGTACAATCTAGCCAAATGTTAACCACTTAAATTCTTTTTTAATTCATTTGATGACATATAATTATTTCATTTGTAAACAAATGATTCCATGATGTACATATACAAATTGTGCAACTGATGTTACTTTAGATTATGGTCCCATTTAATCGATGTACAGGGTTGTCAAAAATTATATAATTTCAACCGCCAGAATTGTCAATAGCTTCCACGTTTAGCTCCTTTGATTTTCCAATGGAATCTTAATTGTATACATGTTGTCTTTGTTGTTCTTCTCAAAACGTTTGTTTCTTATGTTTCAGGTATTGGTTTTGGTCTTTAAAGAATTATTTTGTTTTACCAATTTCTTTCTTTCTTTTTGTACTAGACTAGATTGGTCCTAAAATGAATTTTTTTAATTTCCTTTGTCATAGGCAATGTTAGTCATTGGCACTAACATTTACCATTTTCTACTACAAGAGTAGTAGTCAGAGTGATTGGGAAAGTGATTTCCATCATCAACACTAGGTAATATCTTCAGAATTTACATAAAAAATATGCTACATTGATTTGATTACATGTTAGTTGTCTCGAATCTCAATGAAATAAAGGTGAATATTAATTTCACTAGAATCCTAATTTCTATCTAATTGTATGGACACGAAAAAAAGTTGTACACTCATATAATTTTCTTTGTGAACTCTATTTAGTATTTTGCATATGAAGGACGATTTAAAATATGTAACCAGTTATTTCTTACTTGCTGCTCCTTTATTCACATTTTGAATTCTCTCTTACATCTATATAAAACATAATTTCTTTTACACAATTGTGTTTATGGAAACTTTGTAATACACATCTCTCATCAATCATTAACATTCAACACGCTACATTACCTTTAAAATAGTGAATCCCATGCATTGTACGGGTACAAGACTAGTATCTACAAAAACCTTGTAATTATGACTCATTTTCCTTGTTTTCACAATAATAATAGAATTCTATATAATCAATTAATGAAATAGTTAGAAAACATGAAGTTTAAGTATAAAATTTAATCAGTAGTGTTGTACTCAAACGATGAACTGTTATAAAACAAGTTAATTAGCAATAACCAGTTGATACAACTTATACCAATTGTTATGAATATTAAGTCAATAAAACATGGCAAAATAAAAATAATCACACAAGAATTCACTGGCAGAGGCAGAGAATTCACGAGTAGAGACGGAGAATTCACTATGATAAATAGCAAAGAAGTACAAAATGATCTTGCAAGACTCTCAACCTATTTCAAAATATGTGAGTCTCACTCTCTATAATCTAGATCCTCTCACTTTGATGTTCTTTCAATGCTATACAATAGTTTACTATGCTCTTACAAGGTTATGAAGATGATACATCACATCGATATATAGGAATTCACGACAAGTATTTGGGATGAGATACAATATAAGAAACCAATCATAATCGAAAAAGGATTCTTACCCGAATAACACTGATTGCTGCTTCTTGGGCCAAATTTCACCATTTGTTCCATTACGGGCATCTAGGCTCCCTGAACCTAGCACTTGGATGCTAGTTTGTCATCCAAAACTCTAAAATCAAGTCTTCAATTATCTAAAGCAACCAATCAAACTTCCAATTCTCAATGAACTTTGATCCATTTTTCAATCGAACTTCTAAATCAAGAAGTTAATGTAAGCTTATAAGTGAATATCTTCTTTACCAAAAAATATGCCATGGCCCAAAATGCCTTTAAGACAACGTAACATACATTTCAAAATAGTCCAATAAGTAGCAGAAGGAGAGTCCATAAACCATCATAAAGAATTCATAATATGAGAAAGGTCAGGTCGAGTCAAAATACAATACTGAAGCCCACCCACTAGTTGTCGATATAGGGTAGCTTCATCGGAGGACGGTGGATTGCCATCCTTAGACAATAACTTAGTTCTAGAAATGCATGGGCAGCATAGGGCTTGGAAATGAGAATATTTATTTTGTGAAGAAGCTCCAGAACATACTTAGACTGCCACAAGTGGAGACCCTAGGACTTACGTTGAACTTCTATACCAAGAAAATAGTTTAAATTTCCTAATTCCTTCATTGCACAAGACTGTTGAAGTTGACGAATAAAACTAAAGATAATAGTTTTGTTCATGCCAGTGAACACAACGTCATCAACGTAGAGCAAAAAAATAAAGTTGAACTCCATCACGATCAAATAAAAAGAGTGAAGAAGAAACATGTAAATGTTCAAAATCCAAAGCAGGTAAATTTTTGGATAACCGATCCTACCAAGAGATTGTTCCGTAAAAATATCTTCCTTAAGTGACTTGTGAAGCTTACAAACATAATTAGGATGATCATAATCAATAAACCCACAGGGTTGTTCCATAAAAATATCTTCCTTAAATTACCATGTAGAATGACATCAAAAACATCACATTCGTATACATCAATATTGTTGGAATGTTTGAAGTATTGCAGAATTCTAATTGAAGTGCACGTAAAACAAAATTCAATTTGGAATGATGTTGGAGTCCTATGTCAAGTTGAAGTTCTATTTTAGAAGCTCATTAGGAGTTGAAATTTGTATTAGACTTGAATAAGTAAAATTATGGACCGGGAAGAAAAGTCACCGCATTTTTGCTAGCAGTAGCTCGAGCAACACTTACAGGTTTTCAACCCAAGACTTGTGGCCTGCCTGGTGCTACCCGTCGGGCTCGAGCGATAGGGGTATCGCCTAACTTTCACTCGCCTGTCGCTTGAGAGACATTATTATCCGGTCCAAACTCATTTCGCGTTTTAACACATTTTTGGCATTCTACTTCAACTACAACTCATCTATTAGGGTTTTGGGTATCTCCTTACATATTCCCTATAAATACTAGGCTCTTCTTTATAATTTGTAATGTGTGAAATATATGATTAGTCGCTTTTAGGATAATTATAATTTTTTTCTTTCTCCATTATTCTTGGTCAATAAAACTTTTAATTCCTCTGTCATATTCTTGTCTTCTTTATTCTTTTGTTCTTGAACAAATATTTCATATTGTGCCACATAACTTCAACATCTCAATCTGATGGTTAGTTTCACAAGTGGTATCAATCTTAATAAGTGGTATCAGAGCTTATGTTCAGCAATTTCGCAGAGCACAAGGGTTGATTTGTTCAAAGTTTTTCGTTCGTGATGGCTTCCATGAAGTATGACGTTCCACTTTTGGATCGGAACAATAAAATTTCGTTATGGCGGGTTAAGATACGTGCAGTGCTTGCATACCTAGATTTGGATGATACGTTACTCAGAATTGACAAGATGTCAAGAACTTTGACTGTGGAGGAAAAATTACGAAAGGATAAGAAGGCAATTTGTCACATTCATCTTATCTATCTAATACCATTCTTCAGGACGTTTTGAAGGAGAATTCTGCAGCTGCTTTATGGTTGAAGTTTGAGTAATTGTGCATAACTAAAAATCTGACAAGCAAGTTGAACCCCAAGCAGCATTTATACTCTCATCGCATAGCAGAAGGAGAATCATTAGAAGATCACTTGGCTATATTTAAGAAATCGTCGCTGATTTGGAAACTTTGGAAGTAGAGTATGATGAAAAAGATTTGGCCTTCATCGTGTTCATTGCCGGTTTTGTATTCTTCATTTAGAGACATGCTCTTGTATAGTCGTAATACTCTCACCATAGAAGAGGTATATGATGCTTTGTATTCAAAAAAGAAGATGAAGCATTTGGTTTCTGAGACTAGAGATGGAGCTGGCCTTGTTGCTCATGGTGGTTTTGGAAGCGGCAGATCGAAGTTGAAGTTTATTAATCAAATTTGTAACTACTGCAAAAAGAAATGACACTTGAAGAAGCATTGCTACAAATTGCAGAATAAAGAAAGGATGATTGCAAGTAAAAATTCAGATACTTTAGGCGAAGCAAACTTTGCGGAGAACATTGATGGAGATCTTTTGGCTGTTTCGACATTGAATCTAAACCAGAGGAGGATTGGATTCTTGATTCAACATGTGTGTTTCATATGTGTCCTAATAAGGAATTGATTACTACATATGAAACGATTTCCAAAGGTGTCGTGGTTATGAAACATTTGGGTTGCTGGAATAGGTACAGTCAGATTGAAAATTTTGGATGGAATAATTAGAACATTTGGCGAGGTTCGACTATTCCAAATTTAAAGAAGAATCTCAAAGATTGAAGCTTTTGGATGAAAGATTAGAAGACTTGGCTAGGTTCGACATGTTTCGTATTTCAAGAAGAATCTCATCTCTTTGTCTATCCTTGATTCAAAAGGTTATGAGTTCTTTGATGGAGGTGGAGCCTTGAAGGTTTGTAAGGGTGTCCAGGCTGTATTGGAGGGACGGAAAAGATCTCAGTTATACATCTTGCAGGGACATGCATAATTTGGAAGAGTCAATCAGCACAGGTTCAGTACCGTGGTGGACATTCAATTTGGTACAATACCTTTAGGAGCTCATAAAGGGTCAGTGGAGTTCAATAGATATGGATAATGCCACTTTGCCACAATCACCTGCGGTGCCATTGTATTCAGTTGCTACGGATGGACCTAGTGGAATGAGGTATATGGATGTTGATTTTGTTGAGCATGATTTAAGTGGAGTAGAAGGTGTACAATCTAGTAAGGGGTCTTCCGTAAAAGCATTTGGTATTGATTATGCTTTGGGGTGTTTTACAACCCATTTTGGTTAATTTAAAATCATTATGATTTTTTGGGAATCTGAGTTAATTCTGCAGAGTAGTGCTTGAATTCATTGGAAGATGTAGAGTTTTATTTTTTGTTTTTGTTAGAGAAGTCAGATCATTCCTTAGTGAACTTCATGTCAAGGTGGAGATTGTTGAAATTTGGGTGTGATCCGAATTCCTTTGTTGAAGTTGTTTGAAGTATTGCAGAATTCTAATTGAAGTGCACCTTAAAGATAATTCAATTTGAAATGTTGTTGGAGTCGTATGTCAAGTTGAAGTTCTATTTTGGAAGTCTATTTGGAGTTGGAATTTGTATTAGATTTGAATAAGTTAAATTATAAACCGGTAAGAAAAGTCGTCACATTTTTGCTAGCCTACCGCTAGCTGGCCACTCAAGCAACACTTACAGGTTTTCAACTTGAGACTTGTCGCCAGTCGGCGCTGCCTTGTCGCCCGACTCTCGCTCGCCTGTCGCTCGAGCAACATTGTTATTCAGCCCAAACCCGTTTAGCGTTTTAATACATTTTCGGCATTCTACTTCAACTACAACTCAGCTATTAGGGTTTTGGACGTCCCCTTATATGTTCTCTATAAATACTAGGCTCTTGTTTATAATTTGTAATGTGTGAGATATATGATTACTAGATTGTAGGATCATTATAATTTTCTTTCTTTCTCCATTATTTTTGGTCAATAAAACTCTTAATTCTTCTGTCAATTCTTGTCTTCTTTATTATTTTGTTCTTGATCAAATATTTCATATTGTACTATATAATTTCAACATCTCAATCCGATGATTAGTTTCACAACAAGTGGTATCAATCTTAACAAATATAAATTAACTGCCAGTGCTAGAATAATACAAATTGTTTCCGATTTGATAATAGGACTAAACGTTTTAGTATAGTCAATGCCATCATGTTGAGCAAACCCATTGGCAACTAATTAAACGTGATCTATAGTGATCAATACTACCATCTTGATTTTGTTAAATTTTATAAACCTACTTGTTGCGAATTAAATTCACTTTAGATGAGCGAGGGACCAATGCCCAAGTATCATTAGCTAACAAAGCTTCAAACTCAAGAGCCATGTCATTTCTCCACTCGGGTAAAACAACTGCTCGTGAATAACAAGTAGGTTTCGACGGTAAAGAGATACTGTTAGGACAAGAAGTGGATGCTCGGTTGAGTAAAATACTTTGAAATCTGAATTTTTCTAGGCTTGGAATGGCCAGGTTTTTAATATGTTTGCATAGGATGAAAAGGAATAAACTGGCTGTTATGATTTGCCGGAGAGCAAGCAAAAAAAAACCCATAGGGTTTGAATTTCGTGTGTTCAAAGTCAAAGAAGTGGTAAGATCAGGTTGTTGAGAGGAATGTGGAAGCTCACTCAGTGGAGAATTAGAATTCAAATTTCGGACTTGCAAGGGAGTTGATGATTCCGGTATGGAGGAAATTGAATTTAAATTTAAGTTTTGAACCTGCAAATTTGAAGGAGCAGAACATATGGATGAGATACAGTATTCAAATTGAAATTCAAATGAAGAGAAGTATTTACCAAGTGTTGGATATGCAGCCGCTAACCAGAGGTTGAAGATAAAGTAGTTGTGGACTCTAGACCAGGAAATAAGGACTCGTTAAAGACATGTCGAGTAACATAGAATCAATGTATGAAATATTTGAGTTTTGTATCCTACGAGAGATGAAAGAATATATTTGACTATTAAGTGTTAAAAAATAACCAACTTAAAAGTTTATAATGATTTGATTAACTAACACACACATGGATCAACAATGAATAAGTGTAAATTAGTTTCAGCTGCATTATTCATGAGCTCTTTATGAATTGTCAATGATTTTATTACTTGATATGAGTTCGGCATAATTATACAATTTATTGATATTATGTTTATATGCTTGCATATTTAGTAAATAGTCTTGCTTGATATATATAAGAGTTTAAGTTTCAAATTGTGATAAATGCATATTATACACTTAGTGTTTCTTTACTTATTTATTTGTGATTAATTGAGCGGAAATCTACCTAATGTACGTGTAAATATGTTAATTGTAGGTAAATTCCCAATTTTGGATGCAACTGAAATGAAAATGGTGGAATTGAAGTTAAATTAGAGTTGATTCGGAGCAATTGATGATCAACCATGTTGCAACTGATCAATTGGAAGACTTATGGGAGCAATCAGAAGCGATTCACAAGTTGTGGGAGCTAAACACAACATTTGAAAGGTTTAGGGACTTAATTGCACACTAATAGTACTTACATCAAATCGATTATGAATGGTTGAGGAATGTTTCGGACCAATTTACAATGAATTAAAGCTAAAGGACCAAGATCCAAAGAATAAAGGATGTAAATTGAACATAGCGAAGTACGCGGATCAAATTGTACATATAAGAAAGTTTCAGGGCTGCGATTCACCCAAGGACTGTGATTACAATAACCATAATTGTTGCAACAGACCCTGAAACTGTTCAGCTGTGCAATCGCAGTCCCTACACTTTTGCGATTGCACAGTTTGGTCCCGATAAAGTTATTTTCTTTCCTTTTTTCACTCAAAACACTTTATGAAAATCTTATAGGGCACGGATTTGACCTACTTCATATCCTATAAATATTTATATTCATCCAAAGACCAAAGGGGAGGAAGTTAGAGGCTTGAATACACAATTTCTACGTAATTAAAAGAGCCAATTGAAGAAGAATTGAGAGATTTATTCAAACTTTGAAGAAGTTATTATTACAAGACACTTTTATACATATTTCTGCATCATTATTGGGATTATTGAAGAAGATGATGATGAAGATGAAGATGAAGATCAAAGGAGAGAAAATAAATTCTTTCTTCCCAAATCCTAATTTTCCGGTGATGTTGTATTTATTCATATTGTGTTCTTGTAATTAATTGATGTTTGGCTAGTTATTTAGCTTTTAGGTTTAGCTTTTAGAATTACATTGAATCCTACGTTTTGATCCTTAAATAGTAATTATATAATTTTGAAATTAAGACGACCATTTGGTTTGAATGTTTGTTATGCTATTAAAGCTTTCAATTAATTGGTGACTAATTGAATTGACGTATGATTCATATTGATATTAGAAAGAAGGAATAGGGAAGATACATAGTGTGTGATAACATTCATTGTAAGGCTAAATACACGTTATGAATAGTGTTTAACTCTTGCATGATCCAATTGATGTTCTTGTGCTTTTAATGATTGCTTAATTCAAAATATGAATATGATTGAATCGTGCTTAGTAATATGTTTGATTGATCTCGAGAGGGAATATTAAACACGATAGGAACATTGATATTCATGTCCTATAATTGTTGTAAAATTTTCGAATTAATATTAAGGTGGATGAATGTAGGAGGATATAGGATCCTAGTGCTTTATTAAGTAATCGAGTAATATTACACGTTTCCTACCACAGTCAGATTAATTAGATTGATTATAGATTTAAGTTGTTAATATCACTAAACCTCATCTAATTAATTGTGATTTTACATTCGATTAGAATTGGAGTTAATTAAGAATTACGTTAAATATTTATTCCTCGTGTGATATATCTCGAACTCACATCCACTTTATTACTTATTCAAGATCCGTACACTTGTTAGAAATATTACTAATTGCAATACAGTAAAGTACAGAAATAAAACTTATCGACTGATCGAGACTCGTGACAACACGATATCCTAAAGCGAAATTGCTCGTCGATAACTGCTGTGACTTCTGTGGACAATCACCTCTATGATACAACGATCAAATAAACCAATTATACAGCAATCACAAATGATTTTCAGAACTCTCAAGTGTACTCCAGAAAATATGTAAAATTCAGTATAATATTTTACTGAATAGGAAAACACAATTTCGTATTTGTAATAATTTTTTAATGCCCAGATGTGTGTTTATATAAGCAGATAAATGATGTAACTGGCTCCATCATGATCCAGTATTATTTGTAATTTTATGGCTAGTGGTAATGGGTTGTTAATACTGGATAGTTAAAAACGGTCATATTTTACTGGCTAGTTAACCCATTAAGTAATTCCAAAAATGATTTTAAAATTATTATTATTAGAATTAAGAAAGCACAAGAGCCCAATCAAAGACCTTTTAATATAATACGTGGAGTGTGATTCGAACCCCAGCCTCCCACACAAATTCAACACTTCTCACCAATTTGGTACTTCATCTGTATTAATTATTTATTTCACATATTATATTTATTGTATAAATATCTAACAACACTTGTGGCATAAAAATTGACAGCAGTACACTAACACTTTGTGTGTGTTTTTCAGCTATATTGTCATCTCATGTTGTGGTGCATGTAGGATGGTAGCGTAGATGAAATGGAGTCTTCAAAAGAGACAATGTTGTATGGCATAAGGTCAGAGGATGGCCATTATTGAGATCTATGAATTTCTGAGTTCTTGTTGATTGGCTTGCTCCAGTGTTCAAATCGTTTGTGCTAGCTTGAAGGACAACGTTGTGGATTGTAATTTGCACTTTATTATGGTTTGTTTCATATCAAATTTCGTGCTGCGTGATTGTATTTAAAATGTTGGGAAAGAATATTGATATTCCATTGATGATGTCTTTTCATATTGATAAAAACTTTCCTTCCTTTAATAGTCTTTCTGACTTCCACTAATGTAGTGAATAATGAAGCTGAGGGCAAAGCTTTTTATTGGTATATATATACAAGTACGTGTCGCAACATGAATCATTTCTGCCATTTCCACCTTTAAATATAATGAAGTTACTGTGCTGAACTCCATGCAGAATCACTTATCAAGAAGCTGAGCCTGTGGATTCTTGAATGTCTAGCTGATGCTCTGCTACAAGGATACAGGAATCACTTTCTATGGATGAATCTGAACTCCCATCCTTGAAAGAGTCTTTGGGTGAATTGAGAAAATCAGTCGTGCATTGTACATCAGGGGCTATGCCAACCTGGTCGATATCATGAAGTGCCGGAGACAAATATTTGGCCACCGTTATGAAAAGGGCCGATCCATCATGTAGTTCTGTCACACTCTACACGTAACATTTTTATGAGATTTTTAGGAAATATAGGAGAAAAAAATGAACAATAAACAGGAGCCAATTCAAATAAACAAAGTCCCTAGATAGATGTTATCAAAACCTGGATTTTTCCTTTCCCAAAAGTTCTATGTCCCACGAGAATTGCTCTGCCATTGTCGTGGAGTGCTCCTGCAAGAATCTCACTTGCACTTGCACTCCCTTCATTTACCTGTTAGTAAAGGAAAAATGATATTTAATTCATACAAGGACATCAAAGTGTGCCCACGTAGGAAAAAAAAGGAAAAAGAAAGAAAGCTGACATTTGAAAGTATGAAACTTACAAGAACAACAAGTGGATCATGCGTTATGGCATGCCCGTCTATCATGCTAATAGGTAGCATATCCCCATATCTATCAATGGTGTTGACTAGAGTCTCATTTCCATCTAGCCAAATCTGGGCAACATCAAGTCCTGCTTTCACCAAACCACCCTGCAACGTTGCAAGGAGGAAAGATGAGCATTACAACAGTTGAAATCTGGACAAAAAATATGAAAAATATGATTTAAAAGAAGAAGGATAGGGACTAACTGGATTGTTTCGCAGATCCAGGATATATGATTGCACACCCTGATTTTCCATCTCATAAATCGTGTTTTCCATCTCTGCGGCGGCACTCTGTTACTAACATATAGTGTTATTTCTTTATAGATGATTCACAAAATGAGGATGTCTTAGAGCTTTAATTGAGGATTCAAAATGAAAAAAGAAGTGATCAAGCAGATTAGATATCAACTGAGCAAGTACCTGAGAGAAGGTTGCCAACTTTACATATCCGGTCTTTGATAGATGGCCATCGGGTGCTCTGTGGGGAATGATGGCACTAGAAACAGACGAAAGCTTAATGACTTCACGGGGCAGTTTTACCTTCAAAAAAACGAGCATTAGCCTAGTTAGCTTAATAAGTTGCAGTCATGAAGAATCTCTTCTTCTTATCATACAGACCTGTGATAGGACAACCTTAAGATTGGATGTAAGAAGAACTAAACAACATGAGTTGGGATCTATACCTCTCTGATACAAGAACTTCCCAAGTTGTCAACCTGCAGAACAAAGGTTTGATAAAAAATAAAAAATAATAAGAAAAGAATTTTGTATTTGATAATGAAATTAGGATTCACTTGCAGTTGCAATTTAATCAAACATAGAGCTATAATGAAATTGTGCGAGTAAGAAAGTAAAATGCTCACGCGGTTAACTTTTATTGTCACCGTTGTTCCAACACGTCCTCTGAGCTTTTGTGCTGCTGCTTCACTAGCCACTCCATCCAGTGTTTCACCTAATTCCCCTCAAAACAACATCCAAATTTACTCCAAGTTGTAGTATTTTTAATACTGGTAATTGATATTTTTTTCTCCAAGTATTAATCAAGTTCAGTTAAAGCTGGTACCATTTATTTCAATTAATTCGTCTCCTTCATGTATACCAGCACGTGCAGCAGGGCTATTCTGTATACATGACAAGACAACCTAAAATGAAATAAACACAAAGCTTAGTGCCAGCATGAACCACATAAAAATGCATGGATTGTATGATGGAAGATTTGGGTATTATCTTAAACGAGTATTTAGATAGAATGCTCTGCAGAAGAACTAAAGCTCTGATCACGGAGCAAGATGCAAAAACAGAATGAAAAAGACGAAGGAACATCCCCAATAGCATTAGCTAGTTATATGCAAATGACAGTCAAGGAAAGAATCGGGTCGGTAAAGAAGACTGGAGTTGATGCTGATCCAATTCTTCCATTCCAGTGGAAGAAGAAATAACATTCCATGCTGTATTCCCACAAACTTCCCTTCTCGCTTACCAAAAGTAACTGCTTCCCTCATAAATTTACATAAAATAATAACTTATGTTCCAAATAATCAAAAGCAAAAATAAGTCATGAAGGTGACCGGAGAATTATATGGATAGCTATAAGTTTCAGATGTAGTTGAGTTTATAACTAGATTTATAATTGCCTGCTTTTTAGAAATTAAATTTCAGTACAAAGTACATGAATTTAGTCATTCACAGAAACTGTTTTAGAATTGAAAAATGTAGCACTAGACAGTAAAGACGTAAGATGAACTCATATTTATCCACAGGCTTTTTCTAGGAACACCATTTAATTTTACAGAGATGAAATGGAGAAATGTGTACAAGTCAACTTAATTTATATTTGTTTACCAACCAGGTGTCCAGTTTTTGGCTCAACATTGATGAAAAGACCAACCCCTTGCAAGTTTCCGTCACTTCCTATTCTAAAACTTTGATATTCCTGCATGTAACAATCAATGGTAATTAGATGTCACTAAGTCATTAAAAGAATGAATTTTAACTCAAAACAAAAATGATATTAGCTGAAAAGACCAAATTCACAAAGCATCAACTAGCATATAAACCAAAATAAAAAAATTGGAACCTTAGGACTAATAATCCGTGTAAAAGGGTCTCCAAGAGTTGAAAGCATTCCCTTGACCTTGCTATAAGCTGCATCCTCTGACCTAAGGGGAAACATTTCCACCATTGTTTGTTGCAGTTTCAAGTCCCAATCTGTATATATATGAATAAAATCATAGTTATCTAGGGATCTTGGAAAATTTATTTGTCGGAAGTACCTTTTATATTCTTTCTTTTTCATGAATGAATTAAACATGAAAGGCGAAGAAAATCCGGCGTATTTAGTTGTTATTCAGTACGCAATTAAAATCAAGGTTATATACTAACTGGAATTTTCAGGAAAGCGAATTTATTATGTCAGAAGCAATTCATGTGGTTTTCATTTCATTTCAAGGATAATAAAATAATTGTTTGAAACCCCGTTTTTCTCTTCTTCTTGGATATGGAATATAAAAGTAAACCAAAAGGGGAAATAGATTAGGACCTTGATGATTAAATGTTGGATCTATGAAAGTCTCTCTAATCAAGCCCCATGCTTCCACAAGGGTTCTCTGGACGGTGTTCACCTGCGAAAACCGTGTCAGGCTATCATTTAAATAAACCATTTTGTTTCCAAACTGGATAAGTTAACTTATAAATTTTAACTTTCTCCAAACTTGCTTTTTTCCAGTGTCGCTTAATCAACTTTTTAAGCTTACCAAAACATGCTCTGATAGGCAATCTATATTCAAATTTCAACAACTTATCACACAAAATAAATAAATAAATGAAAATTCTTCATAAGTTTTCTTCTCAATAACATTGGAATAAAGTTAAAATTCTACAAAATTTGATACCTCAAGCGTGTGAGAAACAGGAAATGCTACAGTCAGGGTCTCAGCGAAAGCCGGAGAATCACAACACAAAGAAACTGCTGCAGCAAAACCAAGAACGCCTCTTCCAACCCATTTAACCATATTTTCATTACACCCATAACTGGATTGTCCACTGGATTTTCTTTCATTCACAGCCTGAGTCAATTTTACTCTAAATTTCTGGGTTTTTCGACAATTTAAAACCGAAAAGAACAGTTTTGAAGTGGGTTTTGTGAGAGATTTAGGAACTGGAGAAAGAGATGCTGGCTTAAGATCGAGATTTGGGGATAGAGATTCCATTTTGCTGAGAGGAAGAAAAATCAAGAAATTATTATGTTTCTTAAAAGGATTTTTTTTTTTTTTAAATTGTGGAAAGGGATCTTATAAGGGGAAGTTTGGATAGAGACAGTTATGTTGTGATTCATGAAAGGAGCCCACATGAATCTTTAGCTCTGTGGTGGTTAATTCTGTTGCGTGTCTGAGTATCTCTGTGCATAGAATCCCAAATGAAACCACCACCATTGCTACTTTAATGGCAGAGTATTTTTCAGTTATGATTAATGCAATTAATTTTAATTTATTAAAAAAATTAAGCTCCTTTACTAGAAATGGCAAAATATTCGATACCTACTGCCTGATCTTGCCTCGCGCCCCATCCGTACGAGAATCAAGGTGAGAGTAGGGAACATAGTCATCGATCTTAACCTTATTTTATGGGTAATTGACGCAAAACGCCCTACCTTTAACGATTTTTGTGGAAAACGTCTATACCTTTGATTTTTTGACGCATAACGTCCATTCCTTTCACATTCTTTACGCTGAACATCATTTTCACCAATTTTTAACATAAAATTACCAATATACCCTTCTATTTAAATAAAAGAAAAGAAAAATAAAGAATGAATTGTAACTATAAGCCCAAACTTTTTAAAAAATGCAAATAACCCACCAAACTTTACATTCTTCAAAAATTATAACTTTACCCTAAACCCATAATTGCATGAAGGTCCCCAAATTTAATAAATTGTAGGAGAAGCCCCCGTCCCCAAATTTGACCAGTCTGTGAAGAAACCTGGCAGCTTATGGAGCCGATTGCTTCTACTCCAAATTCGACCACTATATCGCCGGACAAACAACCGGATTTCCACACCACCAACATCTCCTAATCCAACTCTACAATCCCATATTAAAAACTGGCCATAACAGATCCATAATCAGATGAAATCTAGGTTCAAAAACACGTCCTCACGTACTATTTAAACATCAATTCTGGCCAACACTTCAACACCCATGACCAAACTCCATTACAGGCTTCTAATACTACTTAAGGTGAGCAGTTTTATGGTCCCATATCACCAACAAATAGTTTAATTCAGATTCAATCTCATCCCAATTTGAAGGCAGCGAACCACACAGTTTACACCCCAAATTTCGGCTCCGACGTTGAGATTCACGATCGCGCACCACCACCATTATCTTCTACCCATCATGGCGAACAAAATGTACATATGGATCTTCGTGAATTTGTCCCGAATCAACCAATTATTGAACAAGTGGGATTGTAGTATGGGATTTCATCTGATTATGGATCTGTTATGTCCGATTTTTAGTATGGGATTGTAGAGTGGGATAATGAGATGTTGGTGGTGTGCAAATTCGATAGTTTGTCCGACGGTATGGTGGTCGAATTTGGAGTAGAAGCAGCCGGCTCCATAAGCTGCCAAGTTTCTTCGCAGGCTGGTCAAATTTAGGGACGGATGCTTTCCCTACAGTTTATTAAATTGTGGGGACCCTCATGCAATTATGGGTTTAGGGTAAGGTTATAATTTTTTAAAGAATGTGAAGTTTGGTAGGTTATTTGTACTTTTTAAAAAGTTTGGGCTTATAGTTACAATTCATTCTTTATTTTTCTTTTCTTTTGTTTTCTTTTATTTAGATAGAAGAGTATATTGGTCATTTTATGTTAAAAATTGGTGAAAATGATGTTCAACGCAAAGAATGTGAAAGGTAGGGACGTTATGCGCCAAAAAATCAAAGGTAGGGATTTTTTCACAAAAACCGTCAAAGGTAGGGACGTTTTGCACCAATTACCCTTATTTTATTATGTACTTGTTTGTCTCCCATTATTGAGAGAAAAATGGAGTAATGAATAGTATTTTTTGGAAAATGTGTTGTTGAAATTTATTAAAGTAACTTTATTAATTTGTATATATAATATTTTATTGGATGAATGTGTGGTGGAGAATTATGTAGCAAACAATTTTTTAGATTAATGGTAGACAAACATGGGCTATATCTTATCTTTTAAGTTTAAGTTATATTTAAAATATAAGAATAATACTATTTATCATTATGATGAACGAATATCGGTAATGTGACAATCTATATAGAATAATAGTATTGTACAATTCAATTTTTATTAAAGATGTCACGAAAATATGTGTTTCGCTTGAAATACTGCAAGTGCGTGAATCGATAATAAGTAGTAAAATGAATTTTGAATCCAAATATCATTCCCACAAAGATTGTACTAGTTTAAATTCATATTATCTTCACTTTAACCAAAACAATAGAAATTTATAATTTTTCTATAATCAAATTGTACACACTTAAATTTACGTATGATTGCAGGACTTAAATTAACTAAAATCAATGTACGGTTATAATTAAATGCAAGTTTTATAAAAATATGATAATGAAATGTGTATTAGGATTCTGAATCTCATTATATCAATCCCCTTTAACCCCTGAACTTATAAATTGGACGGCACGATTCAATTATAAAGATCAATATTCCTAATTTGTTTAACAATATCTCTCGAGTAGAATTAAACCCATTTTTACATGTGAACCGACTATATTTTTATTACGGATGCATGCATATAAAAATGCATTAAACGTTTATAAACACATAAAGATCACGTAAAATATAGCGTTATATTTCTATCCTTATCGAACTCTACGACAATTGACACTATGTTTAATTTATTTTCAATAATTTGAAAGTAAAATAAGTCATAAAACTCATACAACTATTGCTCATATAATTGTAGAGAAAATTAAATACATGTTAATCAATCAATAATTAAAAATGTTCTTTAAATGTCAAATATAAATAAAATCGCGAATTAAAGGTTCATAATAGAAGTTTCATTGTAATCCTAGCACAAAATAATTTAGCCTAACATAATATCTGAATTAAATAAATAAAAGTGAAAAGACATCATCCAAACTTGACGAAACGTAATTAATTTTTCAAATTGAAATTGTAGTCTTTTTCCTCTCCGATTTTCCAATTCTGACCGTCTCCGGCTTTTTTCGTTTCTGTGCGTAATTTTTTCTCCTTTTCTTTTCAGTTGGTGCGTATCTCTGTCGGCTTCTGCATGTATATAATTTTCTTCTTCGCTACATTTTTAATTGTTCCAACCACAACTCTCCCTTTTCAATTGAGAAAAATTCGTATCTAAAAGTTTTACTATAACACATTTCAAAACTAAGAAATAACGTTTAAAACTTAAAAAATAAGATATTATTAAATATTATTTATGAAATAATTA
>CAIGRB010138623.1:98859-123718 GCA_903798255.1 Fraxinus quadrangulata
TTTTTTTTTTTTACTTTCTACATCTTTACCACCTCTACTCAATCCTGATATTCTTGTCAATATGAATTCGAACCACTTATACTTCAATAATGACATTAAATCAAACTTAAAATAACATCAACTTGATAATTAACATCAGATGTACAACAACTTTAGTAACATAATCAAACTTGAAGTTTAATAACATGTAATAAGGTCAGACTCATGCCATTTTGAACTTCAGTAACATAATCAAACTTGCAAATATTTTACAAGTGTCAGGAGGTTAACCCACAACAAAGTTCAAAACTTAAACACAGCAAACTTTGTTTAACTAGATAAACAAACATATGAGATTAGACGTATGTAAGACCTAACTCATATCAGAACCTTATAAATAGTACTTCGATAATAACTCAAACACTAAAATTTATCCAAGTGTTAGGAGGTTGTGTGCCTTTATCAATTTCCGAAGTGGGTTGATATGTATGATCTGAGGTACTTTTAGTCTGGTTTTATGATGTTGTAGTTCAAACTTTTGCCCAAGTATAATCAGTTCATTTTTTCTTTTTCTTTCCTCAACATGGGTTGAGTGGTTAGCTCTTACTAAGGCTTCCTTAACAATTTTAGTTGAGGGCCTATGCCTCATTTAGTTAGTTCGGAGGTAGTCCTTTTTTAGATCCAGAGCCTCGTCAAATTGCCTACGTATCTCTTTGTAGGGACAGACTATCTATACAAAGAGGCATCCTATAAGGTCTTAACTTCCTTTATGGGGGTACTTTTAAAGCATAAATAATATATTTAAAATTCATTTTCAATAGGCCTCATATTGTATACACAAGGTATTTTACATCATTGATAATATTTGCGAAGATGTTCTACATTCCATAGATGAGGTTGTACCCTACCATCTACGTTCTTAATCCTATAAGTTCCAAGTCGAACCTCTTCATATATATGATAGGGACCCTCCTAGTTTAGACCTAGGGTTCCTGGGCCATGCTCTTTAGAGGATGGGAACACTCTTCGAAGTACCAATTCGTTCAATCGAAATGACTTCTTTTTTACTTTTGAATTGTAGTATCTTGTCATTTTTCTTTGATACAAGGCCAATTTTGCTTGAGAATTGTCCCTCCTTTCTAAGGAGGTCAAGCTCACATCTCCTTATTTTTTCGTTTGTTATTTCATTGAAATGTATTCGTTGAGTAGATGGTAGACACATTTCAATAAGGCTCATAATCTCAACATCATATGTCATAGAAAATGGGGTCTCTCTTGTAGCAGTTCCACTTGTTGTTCTGATAGCCCAAAGTACTTATGGTAGTTCATCGACCCATGCCCTTTTAAAGGCATCCAATTTTCTTTTCAGTGTGTACTCGATCATTTTGTTGATAGTTTCAACATGCTCATTTGCCTGGGTGTGATGTGGGGAGGAAAATATTTCTTAATGCCCAACTCCTCACACATGTTTTTAACCTTCTTGTTGTCAAGTTGTCTGCCATTGTCTGATACAATTGAATGGGAAATCTTGAACCTGCAGATGATGTTTTTCCATAGGAACTTAGAAATGTTGGCCACCGTGATTTTGGCCAGTGGTTCAGCTTCTACCCATTTGATGAAATAATTAATGGCGACAATTGTGAACTAGAGTTTTCTCTTCCTTTGGGAAGAGGTCCTATAAGATCGATTCCCCATTTTGCAGCTGGCTAGGGGCTAGATACAACATTCAACTCTTGAGAAGGCTACCTTTGAATAGTGGCAAAGCGTTGACACTTGTCACATATTCTAACAAAATGTTGCCCATCCTTTTTCAAGGTGGGCTAGTAGTATCTGTCATAGTACTTTCTGTGCTAAGGACCATCCTCCAGTGTGGTTTTCACATACTCCTTCGTGGGTCTCTCGGAGTACGTAATTTGCTTGTTCTCCTCGAATGCATCTGAGCAAAGTCAGTGAGAACCTACACTTGTACAGTGCATCGTCTTGCAGGACAAAGTGGGTAGCTCTCCTCTTGAGCTTATGGGCCTCCTCATTTTTAGGAGGTATGGTATGCTCTTTGAGGAAAGATATTATTGGTTTTATCCAAGCAGGAGTGTCTTCAATCTACATAATAGCCTCTCTAGCAACAATAGAGGTCCAGAAAGATGTTCTATAGGCACGAATGTGAGCAGTTCAGAATCTTTACTACTTACCAATTTAGACAGTGAGTCGGTATAGACGTTCTCAGTGTGTGGGACTTGCACCAGTTCTAAACTTTCAAAGGAAGGGATGAAGTTCATGACCAATTTTAGATATGCTGCCATAGACTTATCGCTTGCTGAAAAATTACCATGAACCTAACTTACCACTAGCTGGGAGTCACTGCTGATGATGAGCCTCTTTACTTGCATTTTCTTGACCAACCTTAAGCCAGCAAGGAAGACCTCGTATTCTGCTGCGTTGTTGGTGGCTTTGAAACCAAATCTCACAGCATAAGTCAGCTTATATCCCTCTTAAATGACTAAAACAACTCCATCTCCTGACCCTGTCACCCCTTAGAATCCATCAACTGATAGGTTCCAAGTTGGAGGTTCAGCGGGTTCCATTACTTCTTCCATTTCTGGGATGTGGGTGAATTCCGCCATAAATTCTATAAGGGCCTGACCCTTGAAGGTAGCTCTTGGTTTAAAAACAAGTCAAACTCGCTAAATTTCACAACCCACTTCAGCAACCTTCCTCGGGCATCAGGCTTCTGTAGCACCAGCTTGAGGAAGAAGTTTGTCAACACATATATACTATGGGCTTGGAAGTATGGCCTCAATTTTCTTGAGGCTGTTACTAAAGAGAGGGGTAATTTCTCCATGCCTGGATAATGAGTCTCTATTGCCAAAAGTACTTTGTTGACGTAGTATACAGCCAGCTGGTGACCATCATCTTCTCTTATTGAAATCGAGCTAATGGCCTCAGAAGTCGCTGCTAGGTACAATTTTAGTGGCTTATGGTCCCTAGGTTTGGAGATGAGGGTAGCCTGTCCCAAGTGCTTCTTGAGCTCTTGTAAAGCTATCTTACACACCTCTATCCACTGAAACTTATTTCCTCATTTGACAATTTTAAAGAAAGGTAGGCACTTGTCTGTTGCCTTAGAGACGAAACGGTTCAAGGCTGCTACTCGTCTAGTGAGGCTTTATACTTCTTTCGATTTTTAAGGTGACCTCATTTCAATCAAAGCTTTGACCTTTTCAGGGTTTACTTCAATACCTCTTTGGTTGATGATGTAGCCCAAGAACTTTCCAGAAGAAACTCCAAAGGCACGCTTTAAAGGATTGAGCTTCATTCAATATCTTCTCAGAATTTGGAAGGTCCCATTAAGATTTTTAACATGATCTTCTACTTTTATGCTCTTCACCAGCATATCATCCAGGTAGACCTCTATGGTTTTTCCAATAAGGTCGGCGAACATTTTATTGCCAACTCTCTGGTAGGTAGCTCCGCCATTTTTCAACCCAAAATGTATGACATTGTAGCTATAAAGACCATTGTCTGTGATGAAGGAGGTATGCTCCTCATCTGTTGGGAACATAGGGATCTGATTGTATCCAGAATATGCATCCATGAAGCTAAAAAGTTCATACCCGGCAGTTAAATCCATAAGTTGGTCTATTTTGGGAAGTGAGAAGTGTCTTTACAATAAGCTTGGTTTAAATTTGAAAAGTCTACGCAAACCCTCCACTTCCCATTGTGCTTTTTGGCAAACAGTGGGTTCAAGACCCACTTAGGGTATATTGATTCTCGGACAAATCCATTGTTAATTAGCTTCTTAACTTCATCCTTCAGAGCCTCGTACCTTTCAGGGTTGAGAGCTCTTCTTTTTTGCCTATACGCTACAACCTTTGGGTCGATGTTCAAATGGTTGCAACTGATTTTAGGATCAATGCCTATCATGTCACCATATTTCTAGGCGAATACATCAAGAATTTTCAGTAAGAAACTTTTCGGTCATCTCGACGTCCTTCCCTTATTCAGGAGTACTCCCATGTTCAGGGATGTCGTGCATGTCTAGGTCGGTGGCAATGACGTTGACAGTCCTTCGTTCAGCTTTCCTTTAGGAGTTTGAGTAACATTCCCTAGCACTTCGCTGATCACCTCGGACAGTGGCTATGGTATTTTCGGTTGGGAACTTCATGCATAGGTGATGTACGGAAGTGACAACCCATAATTCCTTCAAGGCTGATCTCCTAAGTACTCCATGATAAACAGATCGATTATCAACTACTAGGAATTCCATGAAATGGTGAGCAATCAGGGGTGCAATCCCCATCTCTATTGCTAGAGTGATTTTACCCATTGGAATGATGTTGTCTCATGTGAACCCGTACAAAGGGAAATTCATTGGGGTTAACTCGTGGTCAACTTTCATTTTGTCAAAGATAGTTCCAAAGATGATGTTGACCAAGCTTTAATTATCTACTAACATTCTTTTCAAGCCGTTATGGGCCACGACGGCCCTTACCACTAGGGCATCACAGTGTGGATAATGTACACTTATTGCATTTTCTTGAGTAAATGTTTTTGGTGGGATTGGTTTTTTAGTAGCGGATTGGTTAACTATGAAACTTGTCATATGAGGATCTGTTGCTTCTCTAGCATAATTCTTTTGTGCGTTCTAGATTATCTCCTCACATGTGGACCTTAATGATTATGTCGATTTCCCTGATGGGCTTTCGGTCATCATTTACTGTGGGGTTTCATCTTTATCTCTGACCTTTTCTGGGTCTTTCCATGTCATTATCCCTTTCTCTTGGGAGGTCATTTATGTTGGGGCACATCAACTCAACGTTCACAGTCTGTTAGGCCTACCTAGGATGAGCATATCTTCAGAAGTGCCTTCATCTTCCTTAATTTATGTTTTGGGAATGTCTTGTGACATCTCAGCAATTTTTTGTGTGGTGGCCATGGGATTGATGGTACGTAAAATAACCAGGTGCTTCATCCCTATTTCTAGGTTCAATGCCTGGCTCCCTACTACTTCCCCTCTGTGGGTGCCTTCGATGTGGAGATGCTGATGCATGCCAACATTAGGATTTACTTCTTCATAGGCTAAAGTAGGTACTGCATTTAGTGTTGCTGTGGCTAATTCTTGTCCATGATTCAAGGGTGCCCGTGGTTTATCAAATGGGAAGTAGGACATCTCACCCTTTACATTTGAAGAGGGGAAAGACCTGGTTAGCCCTATTCCTATGATCTTTCAATTCCTCATTGAGGATTTCTCACATTATCATTTCTAATAGAGTGTCACAGGTGGCAGGGTCCTTATTTTGCACATCTTTCTAAAAAAAGAGTTCGTGTCCAAGCCTCTTCTTAAGGCAGTTAACGCTTCCCTATCCGTGATCTATACAAAGTAGGTCATTTTATCAGTAAAGTGGGACAATAAGCTTTTCAACGTCTTGCCATGTTCTTGTCATATGTCTTACAACTGTTGAATAGGTCTTTCTCCTTCTTTGCTAGTAGCAAAGTGCTTTAAGAACGTCCTTTTGAGGTCCGGCTAGCTCCGGATGCTACCTTCTGGCAACCTTGTATACCAGATTTCAGCTCCTCCACTTAGGGTTAAATGAAAGGCTCTGTACTTCATAGCTGGGTGGCCCTTTTCAAATTCATATGGGTTTTGAAGCGATTGATGTGCTTCGAAAGGTCACCTCTCCCATCATACTTAGAAATTTTAGGAATGTGAAGCGGTTCAGTATTGGGACATTTCTAATGGCTTTTGAAAAAATCAAATGGTCATCGTCGTCATCAAGGTCGCAGGACCTCTAGGTTCATCAGAGTCTTCATCTTTCCCTGGTAGGTTTGGAGAGGTGGTTGGGAAGGCCCTACTTCACTCCTAGCTTAGTCATCTCTCTCACGCCTATTCATAGGGAAGGGATCTAAGGTTCTTCATGGTACATAGGTTGTTGTCTTTTTATACTGGAGGGGCTCATGTTGCCTATTTCTAGGCATATGAAGAGGTGGGTGAGCCTGGTTATTTCTAGGAACATGGGGTGAGTGAGCCTACCTATGTTTAGGCAACCCCGGGCTTATCCTGTCGAAGACGCTGGCTGACCTCTGTGGTCAATTTTCTAGCTCATAGTTCAGAGGAAAGTTGTATGGAGCCTTATGGGGTCACTCCGAGGCATAATTGGTTGATGTTTTGACCTCAACCTACTTTCCTGAGGAGCTTCTAGGCTAGCGTGGTGGTATCCAGCCATTTGGCTTTGAACTTCCTCTTCTTCGTGATAGTACTCCTGAGGGTCACTGAATGCATTTTTAGGGGTTGTATATGGAGGAATGAGGGATCCTCTTTGGCCCTGCATGCTCATCAACATTTCATGCATGTCCATGTTTTGTTAGGTTATACTTATGTTGGCAACTATTGTGGCCATTTCTCTGGTAAGCCTAGACGCCACCCTACCTCCGCTTCTGGACGTACCTCGCCTATGTTGTTGGGGTCATTGGCGAGTGGCTGGGGTAGCTCATCAAGGTTTCCCTTCTTCAGGGTGTTCTCTTGTCCTTCAAGGTGCATTTTCATCACCACTTGACCTCATTTTTCACACACACTTTTCTCAACATATTTTCTTTTCTTCAAGGATTAAATAAGTATTGGATCTTTTGGGTCTTTTAATGGTTCTTTCTTCAAGAACCAAAAAGATATGGTGTGTATTAAAATTACTACGGCGTATATAGAAATTTATAGCTCATGAATATACCAAAAAGATAGAATAAACCCAAGTGTGTGCATATTTTCTTCAAGGTTCTGTGTTTCGAATATTGGTTATTATCCTTATTCCAATCAATAATCTAACCCCTTTTAAGTTATAAGGAAAACCTTATTCATACCACCTTGATCGACGTGATGATTGTTGTTTCACAGCCACGTGGCCTCATCTCCCTAATTGGGACGTCACATCACTATCTATTTATACAATTAATACATTGATAAGGGGTCAACCACTCTATACAATAGGTTGACATGCAGACAAACTTTATTACAAGTGTTACATCAATCACTCGGGGTGATTTTAAAATCTTTTACAAGGAGCAGCATCAGCTTTGCGAGCTTCAGAAGAATTGAGAGCCTCGGAGGAACCTTTGAAGTAGTCCTCTAAGTGGGAAGTCTCAGCTCCTTTCTTTGTTTCCTTAGGTAGCTTCATCTTTGAGGTAGTACCTCAACCTAGACTTTGTCCTTGCAGTGTAAGGACTTCGGCCTGCAGTATAATGACTTCGGCCTTGCTTGCCTTCTTCGTGTTTTGGCATCATGAGTCTTTGTTTGACTTTCTTGTTGACTTTCCGCCTACGCGGTATCGTCTCTCTGAGCCACGGAGGCGAGGAGTAACAATCACAAATTAACCAATTTATTAATCACAATCAATCAAATGACTTGTCACAAACATCCTACCCACAAACCACAGCCGACCACCATCACCACCTCACATATTGCTAAAAAAACACTACCGCAACCAATCAACCACCACCACCTAAACACTACTAAAAAATCAGAGCCGAGCACCACCGACGATGCTGCCTTTTCGTCATCGCAACGGCTAAGCCACTACACGACCAAGATGGCAACCCATCTCTTTTGACCTATAAAATGATAAGTACGATCCACACGAATCGCTTCATTCTACCACAACAGCAGTAACATCACCGGAAATCCTAGTTCCCCAAAAAAATATTAGACATCTCCGGCATTTCAATTGGCTTAGGACATGCTTAACTGGAGAATTCTTCAAATAACTGAAGTACCGACTTCAAAAATCTTGAACTTTTGAGTATGGATGCATAGTCGGTAAGAGGAGCAAAACTTGATTTTCTCATTATATCTTGAAAATGAACTCCAAAACAATTACTAATTACATGTTTTGATTGGAAGACAAATATTCAGAATTCAAGGTCTCCACATCTTGGACTGCACTGAGATCAGGGGCGGACACAAGGAGTGGCCTAGGGGGTCACGTGACCCCCCAACTTCTGGGCAAATTCTTCTCCTTTTATTCTTTATTTGTTTTTATCTCACAAGAAGTCGAAATATTGCATTTTTAATACCATATCAAAATGTCACGACCTAGTCTTCTACGTCATTAATGGCTCGTAAAACAGCCGATCATAGCAAATGTTAGGCTTATCAAAGTAGGCCGTTTCAAACTAGTATTTTGAGAATTTTGATAACATGTTAATTTTAAAATTTCTCCGACGATCGTACGCTAGCTGAATCCATAAATTGCGTATGTCGTCTAGAAGATCATTTCAAGAACTATATCATAAACATATCAAATTGTCTAAATAGACATCGAAAATAGTTAAAGGTGCGTCAAAATTATTTACATAAAAAAATATCGAAATTTTACATTCGAAAAAGTCATACGCCATATACATTTTCGGAAGTAAATTAACATGTGGTATGATTCTTTTTGGTGGTAAATTTTCAAATGTAAAATTCCTTGCAACTTTTTTTGAAAGTTTGATTGTGTTCCTAACTCAAAAACTCTGTGTCCGCCCTTGCTTGAGACTAATATTTCCTGAGTTCAAATTGTGGGAAGCATCATTTGCAGTAAAGAATTAGGGCAATTTACAGAAAAATCGATTTTAATTAATTAGGGCGCAGAGAAAGGGTGAGAGAGTATAGGGAGACTGTATAGGGAAAGTGGATATATAATTAATTTTTAATAATAATATATTTATCGAACAATAATATATTAACTAACAAAATATCTCTAAAAACTTAATCATTTGTATTACTATGATTTATGAAATGAAATCTCTAAATCTTTGGGCCCAATTTCCACTTTTCAATTCCTGCTCTCTGTCTACCTGTGCGTATATATTCTACTTTTCTCCTCTTTAATTCTCCCCAGCCGCTGCCTTTTTCTCGTGTTTATCAAAAGAATTCCCCCAAATAATTTAATTGATTTATCTCCTCTGCAGTTGGTTTCTTCCTTCAGCCCCCCTCATCTCTCAGTCTCTGTATGTGTGTGTATATATCCATTTTCACGGCCGCCAACTGGAAAGAGGAGTCCAGCCCAATAACCTTTTAATCCTTTTCAAATTGGTTTTAGTTCCATTTCAATTAGGGAAAAATTTGTTTATACCTGGTAGAAATAAACTATTTCATGAAATCCTGTATATTAAATTACATATGTAACATACTTTTTAATATGTAAAATAAAACCCAATATATTGTTTCCTAAAATTACTCATATTTCACTTTTTGTACATTTTTTAAAAAAATTGTGATTGAAGAAATCAAAATACACCATAAATAATGCTGCCATTAAAAAAAAATCTCTGAATCAGTTGTTTTGTAGAATATAAAGCTATGCATTTTTAGCATTCGTGCCATTCCTAGCTTTCCTCACATTCCCCAGGATGAGATCGGCATCTGTTTGATGTCCCCCCTCCCCATAGATCTTCTGGTTTTCATTCTTGTATGTTGACGTGCAAAGTCTCTCATGTCAATATTGTGAACAAAACTTTCTGCCATGTGATGTATTTTGTCGTTGATGATGAACTCTGCGTATTTTGTCACGAACATACGATAGTTACGAGTGCAAAAAAATTATTAACATTATCGTCTGAGTGTATCAGTGTCGTTGCATTCTGCACTTAACAAATTGAAAAATGTATACTAGAACAATTGAAAAAGTAACACAACTCAATGAATTTAGCACCCATTGTGTCCTTGTATTGAATACCTAAAGAGTACTGGATTGGAACTCACCCATATTCATCCTATGGAATTTCAGTAGACAAGTCATCTTCACAACTAGTGGCTAGAAGCATTGATTACCATCTTAAAGACTAGTTGTATCAGGGTGACATAATGAGTGGAACATTGATTTACGT
The DNA here is from genome assembly GCA_903798255.1 of Fraxinus quadrangulata. Classification (NCBI taxonomy): domain Eukaryota; kingdom Viridiplantae; phylum Streptophyta; class Magnoliopsida; order Lamiales; family Oleaceae; genus Fraxinus; species Fraxinus quadrangulata. Next base: position 108,691 of record CAIGRB010138623.1, read on the forward strand.
GCTTATAAAATGTAACACACAGTTGTATGATACTTATAATATTAGTTAAGAGTTGTAAAGATTTAGCGAGGCCAAATAATATCTAATGTTCCACAAGTGTGTGGTACTTATAATGTGTCTATGAAATGTAACGAACCTAAATCACATTTCATGATTATATGTTTACATTTTTTTATTTTTTTATTTTTGAATAGACATGCTAGTTTGATATGTTACCTAAGTGCTACATGTTGTACATATGAAAATTACAGATTTAAATGATAGATATCCTCAGGTAAATATGAGCTTTTTTCACCTCCTTTTTGCTCTTAATGCATTTAACAATTAATCTACTAGGATGAGATAACTTGATGACCATTCCTTTTCATATTTTTTACGTTGGGTGTCAAAAATAATAGTTTGCTCTACACCAAAGATAAACTAGATCAATCCTAAACATGTAAACATGTAGGAATATTGTGAAATTCAAAATTTTATTCCAAAATAGACCCTCATGAAAGAAAAATGAATTTTTATTCAGCAACAATTATAGAAGACGTAATCTCTATTCAATTGGAGAGGTTTTGTAGACACTGGAAATGGAATTTAGTAACGAAAACACATTTTCTATGAAAATTTCATTGCCTTGCAAACTGAAATTATTACAACAACAACCGGTTTCATTTGGTCCTTAGTGCACTAGTTTATACCAATATCATCCATAAAGATCACTCTCCTTAGATGATCACTGGCACTTCTATATATATATATATATATATGGAGCTCCTTAATTAGGCAGAATTTGTTGTGGTGCAACAAGCTGACAGCCAACCATCACACCCCTATCAATAACACTGCTGTGGAGTATCCATAAAAGAGCAATTGGTTGATTTGTGCCAAAATGCTAAGGATTGTGAGGTGCGTGAGATCTGTGTGAAGATCAATTTGTGATATACGTTTTTGGGATTTTTAGGAGAGTGATTATGAATAGAGATGGCAACGGGGCGGAGCGGGGCGGGGCGGGGGCCTGCCCCGTTTCTTGCCCCATTTTTCTTTTCTTCAAAGATTTCCAGTTAAAATACAAATTCAAAATTTTAAAATCCAAAGCAAATAATGCTCAAACTAACTATATCAATATCCAAAGCAAGCATTGGAAACAAAATGATCGTACACTGCCAAAAGGTAAACAATCAACCATTATACATGACATACAATAAATTCTCTTTCTTTTGGAGGTAAGAACTAAATCACATCGAGAGCTATCGAAATTATGAAAATAAATTTAAGCAATAAGAGGTGTCACCCACTAGAAATTTCATTTTCTTTATTTAATTCGAGTTAATTCAATCAGGAAATGAAATTTAAGCAAGAAACGATGGCCTTAACCAAATTCAAATAATAGCCAACAACAAAAAAATAGAACCATATATTACATTGCATCCAGGAACAAGAAAAATCCAATCGCAGATCTTAAATGAACTTCAAAATGTTAATCTTTTCGCAATCCGCTTTGCAAATTGATCCAATAAAATCATATATTATTTGAACATATAGCAAAATAACACAGACAACTAGCAAATTAAATCTGGGATACAATCAAGAAAAACGAAAATTCAGAAAAAAAAACTCATGTCTAATCAATCAAATTAAATAAAAAAGATCAAATTCAAGCCTAATGAAAATTGAGCCTCCACTACCAAAAAAAAAAAATTACAGATTTGAGAGAGAAAAATGTAGAGAAAATTCGTTGGTGGTTGTCTACAGAGAGTAATGTTTAAGAGAGAAAATGTAGAGAAAATTAGTTGATGGTTAATTTTTTTTTTTTTTTTATTCTTGTCGGGACAGGTTCTAGGCGGGGCATCTCCGCCCCGCCCCGCTAACCCATCGGGGCGGGTTTTGTTTTGCCCCATTCGGGGTGGGGCCGGGTGGGACGGATTTTTTTGTCATCACTAATTCTGAATAGAATCGAATTGGGAGGAAGATGAACAGACTCCAAATTAGAGATTATGATGTTAATCACCTACATTAAACGCTTGTTTTGTTTTTATTATAATTTTGCAGTATTTATTGAGAAAAAATCACAAAGTAATGTTTAAATATCCCTCCTCTCTTAAAATAGGGAACCTTGATTCACTATTTATTTATGTCACGTGAGTTTTCACATGTATCCTTATTTTGTAATTGGTTTGTCTACAGTTGTACAGTATAACCATCTTTGTTAACTAATTAGTATTGATATTTGGTAATTGTAAAATATCTTTCATTGGTATTGCAGTTTTGTAAATATCATTTTTCTTCCATGCATATTTATTTATTGGATTGGACTCTCTGCACAAATCGCGACAATCAATTTCACATTCCTCTATTGTTCGTTGTCTTCGGCTCCAATTTGTTGTGTGTAAACTCTACAAATAACCCAATGAAACCCAGAATTCTCGGGCAACACATAGAGTAAGTTTTTCCTCAATGTTTGTTATATAAAAATTTCCTTTCTACTACTTTTGTTTACGTTTGCTTGATGTAACAACACTCCCTTGACAGAGAGTAAGTTTTTCCTCAACATCTGTTATATAACAATTTCCTTTCTACTACTTTTGTTTACGTTTGCTTGCTGTAACAACACTCCCTTGCTACTTTTGGATACAAAATTGTGTTGTTTTCCCATTTTTGAAATAGTGTTCATATGGAAAATTTTATGTTTTAGATTTGAATTTGAATTATATTATTAATAAGTGTATTTAGTTTGTGTTAATCAAAAAGAATTTGTGGCACAAAAATAAAAATTTTAAAAAAAAATTGCGACCACACAGCGTGGAGACGGGTGCGGATATGCTATTCTTTTAAAAAAATATATAAATAATTAAGATGTTTCAATTCATTACCTTCCTTTGATAATGTCCTCTTCAGATTTCATTCAACTTTAATGTTCATTACCTTTTCTCTGATGATGAAGAATTAAACAATATTTTGAAATGTCTTTCAATTTTACCTTCCCCTGATTACTTTAATATTTATTATTATTCCATTGAATTTTACAATTATGTTATTCCAGCGTGGAATTTTTTATTTTAGTTTTTTATTTTAATTTCTTCACATTTAACCTCTTCTCAACTAGTTTATGAGTAGTTACTTTATTCCCCAAATTCACTTACAATTTGATTTTCCATTTTCACTTATAATTTGATTTTCCTTGGTTCTATGACTGCTATTTATGTATTTCTTCTCTTAGTCTTGCTTTAGTGAAAAGGCAAGCATTTCTTCTATTTTTGAAAGTTTACAGTCTTTGATAATTTTGAATAACATATAAAAAAAAGTCCATACTTGTCTTTAGATTCCATTTCATTAATATTTAAGACATCTACTTTAATGTTTATTATTATTGCAATAAATTTTACAATTATGTTATTCGACTTTAACATTATGCATTTTATAAATGGTATATATACTAGAGTTTTATGACTTTCTTCCAATGTTAATATTATTCTTAATTGTTACTTGTTTGACTAATAAAATACTTTGTATTTTGTTTAGATTGATGGATTCTTTGGAAACATCAGGTCACGACCAGTGGCAGATCCAGGAATTTTGTTCAGCTAGGGCGGTCGTCAACTGTTAACGGCCACAAAAGCGAGATTATTTATGAAAAACAAGATAGAGGGAAAGAGGGATAAGTACAATAAGAATAATATAACAAATTATCCTTCTATAATCTATTAACAAACCCAAAATCACAAAACATTATTACAATTTTAATAAATCACAAATTACCAATCTATAAATAACAAATTATCACAAATTACAAAACCCAAAACACATTGTTGAATTGAGCCCAACATCTTCTCAATTGATTTTTTTTTCACTTGTCCTAATTTCCTAAATTAAAATTCTCAAATCACAAATCAAAACTCATAAATAATAAATTACAATTCATAACTCAATGATAATGCAATATAAAAGAAATATCATGAAAGTTTTAGTTTCAAATTTTAATGCACTAAGTCGATTATAATAAATTATGAATTCAAAAAGACTTGGCTGGACATTGCTGCTTGCTATTCCTCCTTTTTTTTACACACATTTACCATAAGTCACAGGTAGGTTGGAAAATAAAATTGCTATAAACAGCAAATTAAAGCTTTTAACAAACTAATCCGCAATTGCACAACTTGAAATCAAAAAATGCAGTTAACGAACATAAAATATTAAATTGCATAATTAAACATACTAAAAAATTATTTATCAACTAAATTGGAACTTACGCGAAAAGATGAATCTATCGAGCAAAATCTTGACGATGAACAAACTAAAAGAGAAGAAAAGGTCCATCGTTGCTCAATGGCCACAGCTCACGGATTCGACGCCACGACTACGACCATCCGAGACTCGAGTCGTCCGGCACGAAAGGTTGCAGCAGGAGGTGGAGGCTTCAAAGTGGAATGGTGGAGGTTGAAACGTGAATCATGATGAGGATTTTGGTTTGAAAACTTGCACTCAAATTCGTTTAGGTATATATTCTGTATACATATATGGATGAATGATAATGGATCCTTGGATTTGGGTTCGCTGTTGGTCACGACGATTTCATTAATCTTGAAACTATTTCCGAAAGCACAAATAAATCATACAATGCTTTCATTCGGCAACAACAAAATCGAAGGCCGGTAGATAGGAGAAATCGAGTTCAAACCGTAGGTATTGATCATCGTGAAAGGATAAATGATGCTACGTTATCTCAAAATAATAATTCTTATGTACATAAATCTAGGCTTTCCACTTCAAATGACAAATTGACTAATGTTTTCGATAATGAATTATGTGCAAGTTTTAACTTGCTGAATATACCAACTACTACATATGTATTACCAACATGTCACTATTGTAAGTATTGTGGTGCGCGCCAATTTTATAGAGAAACGAAAGTTTTTTATTGTTCTAATGGAAGTGTAAAACTTTTATGCCTGATTCACCAAATAAATTGTATGATTTATTTACCTCTACAGAAGCTACATGTATGGAATTCAAAAAACTTTCACATGGCTATAATAACCACTTTGCATTTACTTCATTTGGCGTGAAGTATGACAAGGAACTCTTTAAATCATACCAAGGTATTTACACATTCAGAGTTCAGGGACAGGTATATCATTATGTAAATCAACTTATTCCAAAAAATAATATGTCAAATTATATGCAATTATATTTTTATGATACAGAAAATGAAATTCAAAATCGTATGATAATTTCGAAAAACTTAATTGAATCTACTTTGATTCTTCTAATTCAAATCTTAAAAGTAAATCCGTATAGTAGATTTTTTAGGTCTTTAAGTAATATAACCAATTTGCACAACCATCAAATACAAATAAGATGTCACCCCGGACTTGATCAGAGAGTCTTTAATATTCCTCTAGTATCTTAAGTAGCTATTATATGGGTTGAAGATGATGAAAATACAAATAAACGTCTTTGTGATATTACTATATCCATTCTGGTGATTTACATATGGTTCATTATTATTATGGTTGTTATGATCCTTTACAATATCCTTTGCTTTTTCCATTTGGTGAATGTGGTTGGCACGAAGGTATTCAAAGATATAAACATACATCTTCTCATTCTGAGAATTTGGTTCACCATGTTGCTGTTCCTGAAACAATAGTATGCAGCTAGGGGTGGGCATGAGTTGGGTTGTATTGGTTTTTGCCTCAATCCAAACCTTACCCAACATAATCAGTTTGATCAAAATTTAACTCAATCTAACCCGTGTAAATGTTGAAACACAACCCAACCCAATCAAGTATCGGTAGGGTCGGGTCGGGTTGTCGATTTGGGACGACTTGTCAACAAAAATTAAAGTTATCTAATTTTCAATTATACTAAATTCGAATAAACAAGATTAAATAATAAATAAATAAAATAATCTATTATGTTATTCAATCCTCATTAGTCTAGTCTATAAAGAACAAATTGCATTTAACATAATATGGAAAACTTATATTACATTTCTTGGGGGAATGACAGTAAGCTCCTCCTCTAAAATGCACCAAGGTAATTATAGTTACATTATTTACTCATACTTCTTAGGTTCATTTTACTTTTTAGGTATTTTATTTTATATCTGTTTCTTTTTCTTTTTTAAAAGTGGGCGGGTTGGGTTGGGGGGGTTTATTTGGTTTTCATGAGTGCATAACCCGACGCGTGTAAAAACAACAAAAAAATCGACCCAAACCAGCCGGTCAGTTCAGTTTGGCCGATTTTGACAAGTTTGATCGGGTTTTGCCTACCCCTATGTGCAGCTCAACTTATCGAAAAAGAGACCGATGGTTTGCCCATGCACTTTCTCATATATTTTGCAATTTCATGAATATAGATGTTTTAATTAAATATAAACTTTGTTTCATTTTCTCTTATACAGTGCTAAAATAAAGGGTCTTAGGTTTCATGTCGGGAATATTATGCATACAATCTACAAATTAGACCTCCTGGTAAGTTTGTATTGCTCCATGGTGGTAGACTTTTTCATCAATATGTTATGGATATGTATGTTAAGATTGAAATAGCCAGATTAGATTACTTTTATAATAATAAAAAACAAATTCGCGCTGAACTATATTAAGGAATTGTAGATAATGTTGAGAACGGGGAAACAAGAGGGTACAAAATTGGAAAGAAATTTGTTTTACCATAATCTTTTACTTGTGGACCTAGAGATATGCAATGAAGATACTTAGATGCTATGGCTCTTGTCCAACATTATCAAAAATCAGATATATTCTTAACTATAATATGTAATCCAAATTGGTTAGAAATTAAGCAAGAATTAAAACACAATGATGAGGTCCAAAATTGACAAGATATAATTGTACGTGTATTCAGATCAAAATTAAAAGAGCTCAAAAATGATTTGTTCAAGAAAAATATTTTTTGTCTTGTTGTTGCTCATATATATGTGATTGAATTTCAAAAAAAAGGGCTTCATCACGCACATTTATTGATGATTTTTAACTGTGACCATAAGATTTCTTCTACTGAACAAGTTGATAGGATAGTCTCTTGTAAAAATTCTGATAAAAACATACATCCTCATCTTCATTCAGCTATTGTAAAACACAATATGTATGGTCCTTGTGGAAATCTAAATTCCAAAAATGTATGCATTGTGACAAATAGTGTTTGTAAGAATAAATATATGAGGAATTATTGTAATAGTACTATATTTGAAGATAATTCATACCCATTATATAGACGTCGAAATAATAGTATTAATATTAAAGTTAGAGGTCAAATGTTAGATAATCAATGAGCTATACCATATAATCCTTGTTCAAGTGCAAAATTTGACTGTCATATCAATGTTGAAATATGTTTTTCTATTAAACCTGTAAAATATTTGTACAAATATGTATATAAAAGATATGATCGTATGAATTTCTGTATAAGCAAAGATGAAAAAATAAAAAATATTGATGAAATATCTACTTACCAATCTGCTAGATGAATATCCCCACCTGAAGATATGTGGAGGATTTTTTCATTAAATTTGGCAGAAATCTATCAAACTGTTTATTCTTTACAACTTCATATTGAAAATCATCAACAAGTTACATACAAAAATACAGATGATTTATCTTTCCTACGCCTTCTTTTATGCTTGCCTGGAAGGAATGGGCAGACAGCAAGAAAGAAGGATTGATAATCAAAGAATAGAAGAAAGGCGCATCTCTAGCCAAAGACCGGCATTCCAGCTCTTCCACGCTCACTCCTATTGGAGCTTCCTTTTGATATAAATACTTCTATTATAGGATGAATTTCATTACCTTTCACCCTTAGCCCTTAACGGGGAATTTCATAAGTTGCCTTGAAGCAGCCTCAAAGTTAAGTGGTAAGAATCTTGCTTTCCTATCTGTTAGCACTTCCGTTCAAAGAAGAGTGCTTTGAAAGTGCAGAACACTTTCTAAGAAGCCATAATCATTAGTTGAGCAAATTTAATAGCAATAGCTTTAGGAGAGGAGCGAGTTTACGAGCTACCACTGGAGCTGTAAAATCGCCACCGTATATGTAGAAAACACTGAAGCGACGAGACATCGTAGTGCTAGAAATGTCGAAGACATCGCTTTTGGGCGTAGGCAGCAATCATATTACTGAAAATGAAAATACAAGAAGAACAATGTTAACTGAATTATTTTAGATTGAATAAAGCAAATGAATTTGCTCGAACACTTTTATATCGAGATATCCCAACATGTTTTGTTTGGAATGCAAATAACAAAATTTGGACTCTCAGAAAGAAATAGATAGTATAGGCCGAATTGTCTCAATAAATCCATCTGAAAGAGAACGATATTTCCTTCGCATTCTTCTTAATCATATTAAATGGTGAACATCATTTGACGATATAAAAACTTTCAATGGAATGACTATTGGTACATTTCGTAGCACTTTTATATGGTTTATTGAGTGGAGATAATCGTTGTGAAGAATGTTTATCTGAAACTATTATTTACGAATTGTCTTGTTCTTTACGACGACTTTTTGCTACACTTCTTACGTTGTGCAATCCTAATTATCTAAAGTTATTATGGGATAAATTTAAATCTTATATGCAAGATGATTATGCACATGAAAATATATCTATTCATGTTGCAGAAATTCAAGCTCTGAGGATATAATTTGTATTTTAGAATTGCTAGGTAAAAATGTCAATGATTATGGAATTGTGTCATTTAATGTAAATATAGATGAGGATGAAAGATTGACAAGAATGGTTACACAGGAAACAATTAATTTGGATATTGAAGGAAGCTTTGATTGTGCTACAATGTTAAATACAGAACAATAGTTTACATATAATATAATTATGGAAAAAGTAGAATCTGAATCAAGTGGTACTTTCTTTATTGACTGTCCGGGCGGAACATGTAAGATTTTTTTATACAAAGCGCTCCTAACTGGTGTAAGATCTCACCATTTAATTGCTTTTGCAATTGCATCCTTTGAAGTAGCTGCATCTTTACTACCTGGAGGTCGTACAACACATTCGAGATTTAAAATTCCTTTAGAAATAGTAGGAGAGGTCAATTGTTTTGTTAGCAAACAATTTGTTTTGGGAACTTTGTTTAGAATGTGTACGCTAATAATTTGGGATGAAGCAAGTATGGTAAACCGTTGTGCTATTGAAGCTGTAGACAAAATGCTTAGAGATATTACTGATTGTAACTTGCCTTTTGGTGGAAAAGTGGTTGTTCTTGGAAGAGATTTCCGACAGGTTTTACTTGTCGTAACAAAAGGAAAGAAAGAAGACATAATGAAAGTTAGCCTCGTTTTCTCATATTTGTGGCCTTTATACATCATTTGCCATTGGTACAAAATATGAGAGCAAAGTTTGATTCTATCTTCTGCAATTACTTACTTAAAATTGGAGATGGAACAGAAGAACAACATACTTGTAAGTTTATTAAGCTTCCAAATAGTATACTTTTACCATTTGAAGATGAAATCACATCTTTGAAAACTTTGATACACTGTGTTTTCTCAAATATAGAAACATATGCTAATCATTTACATACCATGGTAAATTGTGTTATTCTTATGCCTACAAATGAATGTGTTGACTACATTAACAAACTTCTGCTTGAACAAATTCTTGGTCAAATTTTTACATATTATAGTTTCGATGAAGCAATTGATAAATCAGAACAGAGCGTGCAAGAAAATTTCTTGAATACTTTAATATCAAATGGTATTCCATCTCATGAATTAAACCTTAAGGTAAATTGTCCTGTAATGTTATTGCGAAATATTAATCTCGTCGAAGGTTTATGCAATGGAACACGTCTTACTTGTCAAAGATTTGAGAGAAACGTTATTCTTGCTGAAATCACAACTGGTGAATGTCGTGGAAAATAAATTTTATTATCAAGATTTCCTTTTATATTCCTTAAATCTGATAAAACCACAATTCCATTTAAAAGAATTCAATTTCCAATTAAACCATGCTTCACAATGATAATAAATAAATCTCAAGGTCAAACACTTGATTTTGTCGGTTTATATCTTCCACAACCAGTTTTCTGTCATGGTCAATTATATGTAGCATTATCGAGAGCAAAAACAAGCACATCTCTAAAAGTTCTACTGAAACCATCAACCACATATACTTCGCACAACTCATTTACTGAAAATGTCGTGTATAAGGAATCCTTTATACGTTCATAAACTACAATATTCTCGAAGGTATATTTGACGATGTGAGAAAAATTATTAGAATTTTCTGCTATTCATTTCCTAATTTCTTTTGTTTATATTTTATATATAGGTCCTCACAAGTTCCATTCGTGTTATTCAAGAGTTTATATAAATTCTCCATTGTGTCTATTTCACAGGTATGGATACATATATACTGTAAAAAGCTGATTCCTTGGATTCAGATTCTAGATACCTCGGCCATTGGATAAATTGTGTTGTAAAAGGACATTTTGTTACTGGGGAGCCTATTCATTGTGTCTATAAATAGCAGCATTAGGTAGTGAAGAAGAGTGAGCTCGAGAGAAAAAATGAGATAGAGTAAAACTCTTGAAAATCTGTAGCATATTCTTTCTGACGATCTCTTATTATAGATCATGTAAAGTCTTGTGTGGATAATAAAGGATAAGGAAGTCATTCCCTGTTACATATTGTTTGATTCCTTCTTGCTGTTTTACCATCTGTCTCTGCTGATTTCCTATCTTACTGTACGAGGCAATAACTAGCTATAGTCTCAGTGGATCTTCCAAGGTTCTTTTTGGGAGAGTAGGAGGAAGTATTACACCAAGGTTGTTGATGTTGGTGATAATCTTGTTGGAAGAATGAAAACAATATTCTCGAAGATGACTCCAGGAATCCAACTGTAAAATACAATGTCTCTATGATGTCACGTCCTTTGACATAGGAATGAGTTTTAAATGATTTAAATTTGTGTGTTGCACCTAATTGTTGACAACATAGGTGATAATGTTGGAAATATTGAAGGAATGGGGTCTGATCTTTTCGGTTGATATGCAGAACCATTATGTACTACTCTTGTGCTGGCTTCCCTCTCGTATTTGAGATTGATTTATAACTTCATTACAATATGTTATCCATTGCTTATTAGTTCCATTAGAATCCTTGTTTTCTTAATCACCACCTTTTTTGCTACTGACTTTTTTGAAATCAGGGCTGTCAAGGAAATTAAACCAGGATTAAAAAACCAGCTTATTATCTCCAATGTTCTTATAACTATGGGCGTAGTAATTTTACCTGGTGTTGCACTTATTCTTCACAATTTTCATTTGGTTCTGAAAATTTATACTAGATATAGGCGATGGAGAATATGTTATGCATCTGATGCCTTAAATTAACAATTGTATCTTACTATTCCGTTTGAAAACATTAACCTTTTTACTTTGAGAACTTTTGTTTTATCATAAACATTAACTAGATGATTAGTAATATAATTATTTATTAATATTCAATTTACAAGTTCTTCTGTTCTTTTTTCGTTTACAAATCAAATTATGAAAGCAAAGTGTTGATGGAAAATGACAATACCTCTGAAGTGATTAGTGTTGGTTCGGGATGGTTCATCAAAAGTCCTAGGTAGAGTGGAGCATGTACCATGTCTGGAAAGAAATCTAATCTCACTTAGAGCAGCCATTTAATTGCTTTAGCAACTACGTCCTCTGGAGTAACTGCATCTTTACTACCTGGAGGTCGTACAACACATTCGACATTTAAAATTCCTTTAGAAACAGTAGGAGAGGTCAACTGCTCTGTTAGCAAACAATCAAAGGAATCAAGCCCAGCACAACCAATTTCTTGCATGAGTACATGATCGGCAAAGACAACAAAGAATATGTTACTTGGCTAAAGAACCTCGAAAATTTTGTCGAGGCATGAACACCAAAAAGAGATGTCTTGACATTGTAGGAGTTGGAAGATACGAAAAATAGATTGCAGAAGATTGAAGAAGAAGCAGGGGCACTGCGAGTTATACGTGCCAAAGTGGAGAAGCAGATAGGCAGGGCTCAAGGTGTTTTTATTACTCACTTTAAACGCTTGTTTCTATATATATTTGATCTTATATATAGATATGTTTTTAAAATTCTCGATTTTGGCTTTGTTTGCTTTTTAACTAAATTTCCTATGATGGGATGATTTCGTAACATGCAGATTCTAATGGTTTAAGTCTTTTAGAAAAATAGGGATAAATTTTAATTGAATGACCTCAAAGCTTTAATGCTTCTGAATTGTTTTTTTTTTTTCCCCTTTTTCCTANATAAAACCTACTTTTATAATTTTATATTGATGCATATAAATTAAAAAAAAAAAAAAAATTCTAAATGAAGGGTTTTTCCTCTTATTCACTCCTTCCAGGTACTCGGATTTAAAAAAAATTGTTCAGTGTGCTCCTTCAAAACTCTTTCAGTATAGGCGGGAATGGACCATATTGAAAGGTGTTTACCTTGTGCGCTGATTGCATGTGGTTTCCATGCTCTCATCTATTCGTATGAAATCACAGTTGATTTGTTGATATAGATGTCGATCTTGAATATTAGGAGTTCCTTGAATTCTTGTAACACTTGTTGAAAACCTTCCCAGTGCAGACAACATCCAACTTTTTTACAAGTTCAACAAGTAGTGTGAATTCATGGATTCCAACAGCCGAGATGAAGCCTCAAATGCCACATTTTGCTGCATGAACAGATACATCCTAAAATATTATGTGTGTCTTTTGGTAATGGAACCTATAACTGGTTTCAATTTTCAGGGTTTTTTTTCCTCCTTGAATTATTCTGTGGTGCACTGATGATACTGATGGTTAAAATGAAAAAAGTATATGAATCTTTGCACTCAAAGAAAAAGGGCTAGTGAAAAGTTTTAAGTTTAGGTTCAGTCATAATACTGTAATACACTAATTACTAACTTTGAAGTTATTTGGATGGGTTTTTTTTTTTTTTTTGGTTGTGTACTTGCATACTCATTCATATTATTTATGTATTTCAGGCTTGTTCGAAAGGATTATATCTTCACTACTCTTCCAGGAATCACATGCTATGCCTCTTGGCCCTGTCTCATACAGCTGAAGTCAGAGTAGCACGCCTTAGGAGCTTTCGCTCATGAGATGTACATGAAGATCTTATAAAGCAAAGTGTTGTATTTCTGGTGAAAGTTTAGTCTGGAGATTATAAATTCCTTGATATTCATACAAGTATTAGTATCTATGTTTATGTTTCTTTACTGTCAAACAAAGTTAGTTTACATTTTTTTTAACTTAGCCAAACGTGTTGCTTGTCACCGCAGTATATGCTCTCTTATTTCTGAGGCTGAAGTTGTTCCCAAGTTTGGTGTCTATTTTAATTTATATCATCAAAACGATGTTATTATTGGAAAATAATTGATCAGAAGAAAAGAAACTAAAAGAAATAGATATTTGAACTATCTGCCAATACACCACAAGGGATTATACATAAAAAGCAAAAAAGAAATAAAATGAGGAAAAATATCTCCTGTGATAATATTGTTTATTTTGCAATTGTCACAAAAAATATTTAAGAACTACCTTCATAGTTTTCATCCTTTAATTCTCTTTGATCTCAATAATATGCTCTATTTATATTATAGAGCCTCCTGTTTAACTTGGGACACCTTCGAGAGTTCATGAACTATTTCAACCAAGTGATGAAGCCTAACCACAAAAAATTGTAAACTATAATACATTTCTGTTGGCTTAAAATCTTTTCTAATACCTTTGTTCTTACTATCTATATTGTAAAATAACATTCCTTAAAGTCGAATTCAACAACATCAACCAATCAGAAAATCAGTTGTACAGGAGCCTACTTCTACTGTTTTTTTGCAACTGAATTCTGGTGAACCTTTAACCAACTGGAGCCTTAATTAGTCGTTAGTTAGTAACTGAAATCATCCCCCTTTACAGATAATAAATAACAACATTAGGCTAGGAAAAAAGAACACTTGAAAGAAAAATAAAGTAGAATTTCTGTAAGTAATAAGTAGAGATTAGAAAAAATCAATCTCAAAATTCTTCTGCTTATTCATAGTGAATAAATGACAAGTCTTGTGTGATTCTTGATTCATTTACATGTTTTTATTTTGATTTAGAGCTCAATTACTGTGATATCTTCAACTGAAGACTCCCCCAATTTCGAAAAGTAATAAGAAAATGAAAATTGAATAACTTTTGATTGATCAGAATATGGATTGTTAGATTTTGAATGTTTAGGTGTTCTATTTTGGATTATTGCTACCAAGAGTAAGCATGATTCTGTTTAAATAACTTGTGTGAAGGGAGGTTTTCCTTTTTTTCCCTTCAGGATAGCGGATTTTATGGAAGTTCACTGGTTTATTTGACATGAATAATCTGCAAACTGACAGAAATTATAACAAATGGAAGGAATTAGTTGACTGACTCCAAATTATATTACTTGGTATTGTCCTGATGCTTTTATTTTGAGCAAACAATGCTAGTCATAGTGTATAAACCATGGAATATATTGTGATTATATTGGTATTTCTTGTTTTCTTGTGAATTTTATAAAAGTTGGATGTCTTGTATATGTGTTTTGGAAAAAAAGATTAAATTTCAGAAAGTGTAAATTTTTTGGGCTTTCTATTATGTGGAAATTTCTTGTTATTTACATACATGTCTCAGGTGCTTGAATGTTGTTTATTACTAGGCTCATTGTGAAAACTTTAGATAAACTGAAAAAGTTTGGAGTTTTATGGAAATATATATTTTGACAAAGATTGAAGAAAATCAGATGAAGAGAGTTTAAATATAATGAAGTTTGAGTTTTTTTTCACTTGAATAAGGTGCTCTTTTCATCGTGTAAAAAGTACTAACAATGGAGAACATAATATCTTCTGAAGAATGATGAAGTTTTGCTCGAAACAAGCAGGGAATTTAAATAGATTCTGGTGAACTATGCTTCAATGATTTGAAGAGTGATGAAAATTCTGCAAGGTACAAATTTTCAATTTAATTTCAGTTAAAGAAAATTGATTTCTC
>CAIGRB010138641.1:0-29854 GCA_903798255.1 Fraxinus quadrangulata
TGAAGATTAAAATAAAATAAATAAATTTGACCATGGCAAACATACGTGTTAATGTCACGGTCAAATTGTCACATGTTAAGACAATTTGAAAACTAACATTTTTTACTTGAATAAATTCAAATATACGAGTATCTAGAGATGGCAAAAAACTTCGTTGGCTCGAGTTCGATCCCAAAAAAGCCCGAGCCGCGTCCGACTCGAGCTCGGTGGGATCGAGCTGAGGCTCATGCCTAGGCTCAGACTGGCCCGTAAAAAAAAAAAAAAACAGTTGCCTGCACTTGCAAGCAGCTACTTAGCAGGCAGCTAAAATAGCTGCCTGCGCAAGCAACTATTTTTACTGCCTGCGCAGGCAGAGGAAAAAAAATCTAGCAGGCTCGATTCGGGTCGCTAAAGCTTGAGCCAAGCTCATTTTTTGCCGAGCAAAGCTCAGACCCAAAAAAGCTCGAACTTGTTTTACTCGAATCGAACTCAAGCTTCAAGTTTTGACTCGTTGACATGGCTACGATCTCCAATAAATAAATCTAGTAAGTAACCTTGTATGTTGAGTGAATATTGTTAGTGTTTTAAACCCAATTAACAAATATATATGATTTGTTCCCAAAAAGCACATATACGCGAGAAAATTAACACCGGTGTGCGATTTGATTCATGGTTCTTGAACAAAGCCAGCCATTATTTAGCCTATACATCCGGTGTGCGACTAACAAGCACATCGCTCCAATGTACATAAACACGCATTACATTGGTATTTCTTAGTGAACACAAAAATACTAGAACTCCACCAAATTTCATAAAATTCAGAAGTTACTAATTCTTCATGATTAAAATCATTGAATTAGATATAAATTCAACAACATAACCTGACAACTTAACTTGAAAGTCAATTATTGAAGCACCGCGCATGACAGAAACATCAATTTTCAAAACAAATACAACTACTTGTTAATTCTTTCTTAGTTCTTTGCCTTGAGAGAATTATTTTCCTTGATCCTAGCTCGATTATCCAGCTTGACAAAGCGTTTGAGATCTTCATATGGAAGAGTCTCCACGTCTTTTCTTCTTAGCTCGCTAAGAGCTAGACGTTTATCGAGTAAGTGCCAGAGCCAATCGGGATATTCAGAATCAGGCAAGACTTTAGGGTCCGCCCCGTCCTTTAGGATATTGGCACCAACAACTGTAGTGGATTTAACTTCTTTGCTCAGTATGGATGCCTTTGGAGCATCTGCAGCAGCACCGCCTTTAGAGCCTTTCTTTGCTTTAGCACCAGCAGCAAAAGTTCTGTGGCTCACTAGGCGAATTACCTCCTTTGGGATGGTAATGCTTCTCAAGGATTTGATGTGATTAACTGCCATTGCTTTCTACCTGCAGCAAGAATGAGGGTCACCATAAAGATCGAGCAAATTGGACTCCTTCATGTTTCTACAATACCCATGTTAACTCCACTGATGGATATTTTGTATCTAGGCATATATTATTCAAGCATGTTTTCCATAATCTAACACAAATATAGCATTTAATACCCAAGTCAGCTCTTGAAAATTTTTTAACCATATTTACCATTTTTGGATCTAAAGGAACCCGTCACATCTAACCTTCTGTCCAAAACGTATTCAAAAACTACAGCCCACAGTGAAGGCTGAAGGACCTCGATGCTCAATGCACCTAACGTTAATAAAATGTTAATTGTTTCCATGTTCTCTTTCGGGTGAGGACACTCTCTTAATCTTATTCTCATAAGTTCTTTTTAATTGTCACAAGTCCAAAACAACAGTTATCTAGCCATATAACATGTGTTTTAGTGATGAAAGTATATTGCAGCTTCTTGGATTGTACCTTCTAAAACGAGATGAAAGCCAAGCAGCATACACTATTACCTCAAAATCAAGTTGCAATTATAGACTAGAATTTGTGCACTTCCTTGGAAGAATCTAAGTACCGGGTTTCCAGACCTAAAACATAATTAGAAAGGAAAAAAAAAAAATCTATTTTGGTTCAATTTAAATCCAAATGCGCAAGGCAGACATATTGCATAGAAGAATTATATAATATTAACAGAATCTTCCACTTATTGAACTATAGTGAGGCTACTGATACAAAGATTTCCCTTTGCCAATTCTTCAGTTAGAAGTTCACACAGTTAGTGTAAATCGAGAAAACTTGATACTCCTCTCTATAATTGCAGTATGGCCTAGCAATCTTAAATTAACAATGGAGTATAACACTGTCATTCAACAAAAATTATTCATTATAGTCTAATTGATTCAAAGGTTTTACTTTTCCGTTAACGAATTAAAACCTCCCTCATTTAAGAGACTTGATCTTCCCCTACAAATGCAGCCTCACCGATTCAAAGGTCGTATTTTCCATTTACTAACTAAAAGTTTCAAGGCAAATCTAAAAATGAAAAAAAGCGATATTCCACTACAGATGCAGCATAACCTAGTAACCCTAACTTAAAATCGGAATATGATACCATCATTCCATCAATCAACAAAAATATACGTTATAACTGCTCGTGCTCTTCCTAAATATAAATTCGCCCAACAACTAAGTCCCAATCTTCTTTCCCCACTACAAAACTTACATAAATTTCAGCCAGATACAGTTTAATGAAATTATCCAATACAATTTTCTGAAAATAGCAAAATGATAGCAGTAAATTAATGGATAAGAAAAAAAAAATCTAAAAGAGTTAAAAGAGATAAAGCTTATATAGCCTACCTTGAAACAATGGAGAAGAAGGTTCCCAGAAATTAAGCCTCTCTCAAACAATTGAGCGCTGGTGTCTGCGATGCTCGATATTCCGAGAGAGAGAGAGAGAGAGAGAGACACACACACACACCCAACGTGATATCTTCGTTTGGATTTGGGCTGGGGTTTTTTGTTTCGGCCTTGAGCTGTTGTTGATTTTGGACACGGACTGCAGTCAATTTGTACACAGGCTTTAGTTTAATTTTTGCATGGACTAATTTTTAATAACGGGCACCAAGTGGATTTGGGCTGGCTAGCACGGGCTGTATCCCATGCCAGTCTGGGCCCAAATCCGCCCCTGTTTATACCAATCTTTCCATTGTATTTTGAACAGAAAATTAAATATCAGATCTCAAACCCAATTTCCCTTCTTTTACAATCACTTTCTGACTGACTGACTGCCCTTTCCTAGTGTAAATGGAGATAAACAAACCATTTCTTGTAGTTTTGGTTGTACAATCCCTTTATGCTGGCTATTTATTGCTGTCCAAGATTGCTTTTGATGTTGGCATGAACACTTACGTTTTTGTCTTCTACAGACAAGCTGCTGCAACAGTTTTCTTAGCCCCCACTGCCATGTTTTTCCATTGGTACATGCATAATTATTATAATTACGTAGTAGATACTTACAAAGCTTTGCCTTCTACATTAAGCTATTGAACTACCTCGTTTCAATACTCGAGAGGGTATATTTCTCTGCTAGATCTATTCTTACACCTTATAAGAATTGACATTTCTTGTTTTGGGATTCTAGGAAAAATGCTCCACCACTGTCATTCATCATTTTCATCAAGATTTTCATGCTCTCGCTTTGTGGGTACGTCAAGTTTTCGATAATTTTCTCGGCAACACAAGCTTTTATTCAATACTATCTAGTCGAGCATATTGAACATTCGATGAAGCACAAAGTAATTTTATTTAATTATCAAAAGTTTGGTTGGTTTAACTGCAGGATAACTATGAGCTTGGATATTTTTGGTGTGGCTTTGAAATACACAACACCTTCTTTGGCTGCTGCGACATCCAATACACTTCCAGCTATTACTTTCTTCCTTGCAGTTTTATTCAGGTAATCAAGATTAGGGCTTATCTATTTACTTGTTCGACCCAACTTTCTTTTATTTTGTTTCAAGAATTCGAACACGATTGACCAACATAATAAAAATGAAATGTACTCAAAGCTCCTCCATACTATACATCCTAATTTTCCTCTTAGCATCCGTTTGATAGATAAAGGTTGAAAGGAATTCCAATTATATGTTAGTTGAAAAATAAAACTCGCAAAACCCATAAGAATTCATTGTCCATAAAAATAAAGAAAATGCAACTTAAAGTGGTTGTATCTTGAAATTCGATTTTCATTTCCACGTTACAATCAAACGGTCAAAGTGGAATTCATTTTACTCGAATGTGACATTTTTCATGAAATTCATTGCAATCAAATAGGGCCTTAATATAATTCTAGAAAACTAGGAGATTCTTATGAGTAAAATACTTTGAATTTCGGGCTGATGGTAGGTATAACATAGACACAAATTATTTATAAAATATTTGTTTAATAAAGAATTAACCATGAAGTATCATGTGGTAGTTATTTTTTTTTTTAAAAAAAAGAAAGAAATCTGGGAGAATCTTATGCTTAAGAAAAATACCTTTGAAATTTGGACAGACTGCAGGTATAAATACACTGAAATTAATTGTTAAAATATTTTTTCAATAAAGGATTAGCCATAAAGTGTCTAGCTGTTTTATTACCCATGTTTGGTCACCATTCTTTTAAAACTATTTTTTTTTTCATACTCATTTCAATCATACGTTCTCAAAATAAAATATTTTTATGTAAATCTAAAAAAAAATCTTATTTTTTAGCCACACATTCTCCAAATATTTACTATTCGAAAACTCATTTTTTTCTATAAAAGAATTTTGTCGAAAAGGGGTTAATCTTTACTAAGAATAAATCATTATTTTGACTCTTGATGGGCATCTATTTTCCTGACAAAAAAAAAATACTTTTGAAATTTGGACTGACTGGAGGTATAACATATACTGAAATTAATCGATAAAACATTTTTTAGTAAAGAATTAGCACATAAGTGTCATGTGGTGGTTGCTTTATTAATTCTTTACTATGAATAAATAAATATTTTGACTCTTGACGGGCATCTATTTTTCTGATAAAAAAATCTAGAAGAAAATATCAATATCTTCAACAGATCCGGACCTTTCTCCTATATGTATAGGGAAAAATGAACATGTGGTGTTCGTCTAGTACGAGATCGCTTCACACCTCGCGGTGCTTACACCTCTCGCCTATCGAAGATCGCCTATCGAAGTTCTGTTCAAATTTCATTTAATTTTACATTTTATTTAATGTCACATTAATACCACCTAGAAATATTTTAACACTAGTAATACTAAATAACATTATTCTTTGAAGATCAAGGGGAGATGCACAAAAACAATACAATAATTTTTTAAAAATACCTCGAACATTACCTTCCCAAACCACCTTAATGTACGATTGTGTTCGAGTTAGTTATATTAATGGTTACTAAAATTTTGAGTAATTACATCAATGTTCATTAAATTTATTTTCTTATGATATATAGTTACTCAAGTTCCTAATAGTTGCACTAATAGTCACTCGATCAAAAACAGTAATATTAAATCCTACATGATGCTATTAAGTGTGAAGGTATCGCCAAACAACGTTATTTATTATGCCCAGTTAGCAAAATTCATTGTTCAAAAGATACATGAGTTTATCCTACGAGTTAAGTTCCAAAAATCTTACCAAACCTAAAGTACATTATTGGTATTATTTTCCTTAATCTCTGCTGGTTTGGTAATCATAGGTAGATTCATAGTTTTTTCCTTAGCATGTTCAACACTATATCCTATGCAATCCTCTCATTTACATGCGCATAAACAATAAAATATTTCCTTAAACTCCTCGAACAGTTGCTAGTACCCACCAAACCTTCTTAATGTATGTTTTTTATTCCACAGATTCTCACCGTCTTTTTCACAATAAGTTGTTAACTAACTAATTATACTTTATTGCGAATTTACCATAGCTTGATTTTTTTTATTTTTTTTAAAACTGGATATTAATTGACAGGATGGAAAAAGTGAAGCTGAGGACCCTCCCAGGAATTATGAAAGTCTCAGGAGTAGCACTGTGTTTGGCAGGAGCAGCAACCATTGCCTTGTTCAGGGGCCCTTTCTTTAAACTTTTGTTACATCATCACCTAATTAAAAGCCACCACCAACAACTTGAAGGCCATGCAATTCCTTCTACCCAAACATGGATTAAGGGTGTCTCACTTATGCTGCTTTCCAACATAACTTGGGCGTCGTGGCTTGTATTACAGGTATGGTCTTCAACTAAAGCCTCTAACATGTTTACGTTGGAGCAGACAGAAGTGTGCTTGTGACAAATGATCATGTCTAGTCGAGTTTATCATACATGCCTTAACATTCTAGTGACTGTTGACAACGTAAAATTTAAGGATTTCCGCTTTCTTTCCTTCTCCTTTATCTTCTAGACCTCGCCTGAGTTGAAACTTTTGAAATATATACTGCACTAGTTCATATGTTTCTGATTTTTAGTCGTGTCCAGTTATAAACTTCTAATGGTGGTCAAATCACGAAATTTACTATATTTACTTTCTCATTTATCTGCTACAAATTCAAACAATCATGTTATGTGTACATCCGAGGTTAACACTCCGAATAAGACCCTCTCAAATAGGGGGGGCACGCAATTATTTTATTACGCGGAGGGCCAAACCCCATGTGAGGGGTGGTGTCACCCCGTATGTACATGTAGCATTATTGAAATTCAAATAGGAAATATCACTATTGTGAAAACAAAATCATTTGGTTGAATTACTTCTTTTCAATGATTTAGGAGTACGCTAAAACAATTGAAAATTAATTTGTTTTTGACGATGGTCAATTTCTCTTTTAAGCTCATTCTTTATGTTCTTTTCGACGATGGAATTGTAGGGTGCAGTACTGAAAAGTTACCCATCAAAGCTCCTCTTGACAACCCTACAATGCTTTTTGAGCACCATACAATCATTCTTTGTTGTTGTTGCTTTTGTAAGAGACCCCAATGAATGGAAACTTGGATGGAATGTAAAACTCATATCAATAGCCTACTGTGTAAGTAAAATACATCTCTTAACTATGAATTTCAATTTTGTGATTTTAAAACAAAATTCACTTAAAATCAAAACAAATATTAACTTTGTAGCATGGATGAGTTTTTGAAGTTCTATCGGGCATATGCACAACCATTACATCTAAAGTTTAAGTTGTTAGAGATTGGATAAATTTATTTATTTATATATATTGTGTTTTTAGAACCTCCCCTCCGGACCTGCCCCCGGTCCTGGCCCCCTCATATTTAGGCAGTGCTATTTTTCCGCCAAATGGATCGCACATGCACAATTTTTATAAATGGCGACTGAGAGGCTTGAAGCTAGGTCCCTAACATGCACAAGGATTTTGATAAAACAAAGTAAATTCGGCTTGCACTTAAGATGAGTGTATTGAAGACCTCATGCAAATAAATATTTCTCTCTTTTTTGTCATGAAATTGTAAAACAATTTCTCAATGAAAATGAGGAAAAAATAATTTAAATTTAGGTTAAATCACTTGTCCTTTTCTATCTTATTCTTGACAGGGAATAGTTGTGACTGGTATTACATTTTATTTGCAAGCATGGATCATTGAAAAGAGGGGCCCTGTCTACCTAGCCATGGCCACTCCGTTACTTCTGATATTTACGACTGTTGCATCCACATTCCTCTTTGGAGAGATAATTAGTCTTGGAAGGTAAATTACCATTAATTATATATTAATTGCCTCGAAATTAAGGGTTAATCACCATTTTTTACTGGTGAATTAATTTTAAAAATTAAGTTCCTGTTTGGTTTAGTTAAAAAATTTGATAAAAATCTAAGTCAAAATCAACGATTAATTTTATCCATACATTTCATGGATCTCACTACTTTTCAACCATATATGTCATCAACTTTTATCAAAATTTTCTAAATATATGATTTTTATCTGAACCAAACAAAGCGCGCATGAACCAAACTTTCATCGCTAAAAACCACAAGGAATGTTTGGCCATAAATCAAAGCGTTTTTCTTGGCAGAATGAAAAATAGCTAAAAATTTAAGCAAGACCAAACAGGTCTATAACTATAATCTAGTCCGTATGGATTGGAGCCTTTACCATTGTCTTTACTTCTGCATTTATTACATCTTGTACGATTATATATTTTGTTTGTGTTTTGTAGTGTTTTGGGAGCACTTTTGTTAGTTGGAGGACTTTATTGTGTGCTATGGGGAAAGACTAAAGAGGAAGAAAGGGAGAAAGGAATTTGTGCAACACTAGTTGATGCTACGAAAGCCAATGGAGGATCAAAGGAAGATACCGTGACATAGATATTCACCGTTCCTCTTATCAATGAATTTGAAAAGTAATTACATTCTTGAATTGATGATAATCTAACGGTCTAGATATTAAAAAAAATTGTTGCAGTGTGTTTGGATTGGGTATAGAAGTTTCAAAGTGTTTTAATAAATTTAGATTGTTGTAGTAGTTTAAAAGCTTGTTTTCAAGGGAATTTTTTTTTTTAAGAAAATGTATGATTAAAAAGAAGAAAAAAGTTCCATAAAACGCGTTACCAACATTTTTTCATCTCATTCTAGGAAGGCAAAATTGGAGGCTAAGCAGATTGAACAATATTTTGATTTAAAACCAAACCTATGACAATCGTAGTAATTACGAGTCTAGCGTGTGCTTAACATTACGAGTCTAAGCCCAAATTACTTAGCAAATATCATGGGTTGCAGATTTTGAAAGTGCAATTCAAGTAAATGACACTAAACATGAAAAGAAATTTTCATCATTAGTCCTCAATATATCGACTTCATTGCAACTTCATCCTCAATTACTATTCTTTTTGGTAGTGTTGTTTCCAAGCCTATCAATTTATAACCACTATTAATCCTCACCGGCGAACCCCTCCTCGAAATAACGTGTATTTGATTCAACGTCTAAAAGATTGTTCACGTAAATTCAACCTGGGTCGAATAATCCAATTGAGCTTGACTTAGATAACTTTGTTTTCTTATAAAATTTTCAACTCGACTGAACCAAGACATTGCAAGCAGGTTGCATTTCCTGGAAAGTATGGACGCTTGAACTTTGCCAAACTAACATCAAAACGGATCAAGTTTTTACTAATAGAAAGTTTTATTTATTTTATTTTTTTTTATAATGAAAAAATAAAAAAACGTGTGCATTCATTCTTGAAGAGGATCATGGACCAAACAACCACACTCAAATGGTCTGCGGACCAAGCTGAACATGGCCAACTCATAGCTTGTTGGAATGTCTTTTTCTTCTTGTTTTGAACTATTTATTTCTCACGCGACAGTCGACACTCTCACTTTCCTTAAAATCCCCAAAAAAACTGGTCGTGCAAGCTCATAGTTTCTGAAAAGACATAATATTTTCATAGTTAATATTTTCATTTTATTTCGAAAATTGTTCCAACATCTTAATTCTGAAATTAATAAATATCCTATTATAACTCCAATAAATGATAATTTTCTATCTATACAGGTTTAGGTTTCATGAACCCACCAGCTTGATTCTAGTTCAGCAATTTTTTACTAGTTCTTTGGTGAACTACTCCATTAATGCTAATTGGACTGGTCTATAAGCTGGTTCGTCGATTTTCTTGTTAAATTCGACGATTTGGTCCGAATTTTAAAACTATGATAATATTGCAATTGAAGCTAGGATGTGTTATGGAGGGTGAGAAATAAAATTACAAGTGCACGTTGTGTAAAATAAATTTAATGTGACTCCTATAAATTGTACATATTTTAAGTAATAATATCAATGAATCTATGATAAGAATATGATTAAAAGAAGAACCAAGTTGGAAAGAGTAAGAAAAAAAATGAAATTTTAGATCTATTCATCTATAAATATGCCATTGCAATTGACACGTGTTAAGACACATCTAAATTTTATTATGTGCGACGATGTTTTATATTTTCTCCGCATTGTATCTAACAATATTTTAATTGTTTTCCTTCTTAAATCTTGTCGAACATTTGACGTTCCAAACATGTTTAACGTTAATTTATTAATGAGAAGTGCTATTTAAATTAAAAATGTAAAGAAAAAGTAAATTAAAAATAGGTGAAAATTATGGTGTCGGTCCATATATACGTGCGGTGAGTCATAAATAGTGTACCAAAAATCTCTCTGCACCGTTGAATGAAGACGAAATGTTGTATTCGCGCCCCTATAAATCATTTCATTTTCTTCTCATTATCAGTCACAATCTCTCTCTAACCAAGATTTTCTAAAGAGAGAGAGAGAGAATATATATTTACACACGTATAAATAGATACATCTATATAAACAGTAAGAAGTAGAAACTAGATAATGGGAGGTTGTGCAACAAAGCCAAAGGTGTCGAAGGGTGACGAAACCGGGGCTGCGGCGCCTGTTGCGAAGGAGGAGGTGGAGGTGAAAGAGGAGGCGGTGGTGGAAGAAGTGGCGGCGAAGGATGAAGGCGTGGTGGCTGATAATGACACCAAGCGTCAATCCCTTGGTTTTTTGTTCGAGGTAAAATATATTAATGCATGGAATTATTGTTTTCATGTTCATTATCTTTTGAATCTCGTTTTCTTGTTTTTTGTCGGAATTATGATTGATTATCATATGGATTGTAAATTGATATATGTACGTGTGTGTGAACAAATTGAAAATGAAATGTTAATTAAGAAAGGAGAAAAATGACTAAATGTTCAAATGATGTTAAGAGCATAGTCAATTTGTCATAAGTTGTTTTGTTTTTGAATTAAATTCCCCATATGTTTGGTACGAAGCGTTGGATGTTACTATTGAAAGATCTCTATCAAACATGTCACAAGGAATTTCATTCATTCGCCTTTTGATTTTCTTAGGTATAATTTAGGGTTTGTTTGATAGATATTATTGAGGAAAGAATATATTTTAAATAGAAATATGATGTGAAATATATGGTTGAAAAGTAAGAAAAAATTATTGATATGATGGAACATATTATTTTATTAAAAAATGAGTGGTTAAAAATGAATTTTGAAAGAATGTATTTTTAGAGAATGTGTGTCAAATAGGGACTTAGTGAACAATTTCTTCCAAAAGCTTAAGTAAAGCAGGTGACGATCGTATTGTGTCTTACTATAATGTCATATTGAATTATCTTATCTAAAAGATAATTCTCCTTTATTTGAAAATTTAGTCTTGAAGTTACAAAATCTATCCCCTTCAAAAAGAAACGAAAAAAAAAAAAAAAAAAACTTATCAATTGACAATTAAGTCTAGCTAATGTTGTGTCTTCTCATTACCCTATGGAAGGGATCTCCTATGATTCCTTTTTCTCAAAATTACCTTTGAAAACTAAAATAAATATGGGATGTCTAGAAAAACAGACTTTGATGGCAATTCTTGGAGTTTTGATCTAGTATTTTGAGATTAGCCGAGGCAAATTATTTAGATAAAAGAATGAAAATTTTTACCGTTCATCATCACATCCAATTGAATTTTTTTTGACTTTTCATCTCTTGTGTGGGGCCAATTGTGTGTCCAACGGCTAGAAATTTCATTTTAATGAAGCAAATAATTTGCCACAAACAAATGAATGAACATGAAGTTTGATTTTAATATTTATTCTTGATTCTTTTTATCGTTTATTCGTCATTGCATATTTTTGCAAGATTCGCATAATCCTTCCAAATTAAACACTGTTTTTCGAGTAGTTAGTTGTTGTTATTAACTATAAAGTATATTGCATAAATTAATTGCTTGTTAAGAATCTCCTAAAACTGAAATCTTAGTTATGTACTCTGAAAGTTTATTGGATGTAGGTTTAAGGACAACTAAACAGCTCATTTTTATGACCCACAACATGTCTGTTTCTCTTTGTTTATGTTTTTCACTTCATTTTTCTGCATGTTCTGTTGTTACTGTTGTAAAATAAGTGACACTAAGTTATCTAGCTTTCTAGTAACATTTAATTTCATGTCACTTTTAGTGAGAGATTACGCAATCACTTCGATCATTTGTGGGTAATGTATAGACGTGTGGGACGATTACTTTTCAGTTCTCGTCTCATGGAAAATCCTTTTGCTCTGCTTAGCCTTGTCATGCTGTACAGTGGATTTTTAATGATTGGTTCTATACAGACAACCGAATTGGACAATATTATTTAGCCAAATATCTGAGGACATACTCCTATGTTCCTTTCATCAAAGTATTACATGTAGCCGACCCCAAATTCAGTGGGAATACATCTTAGTTTGTTGTTGTAGTTATTACTTCTAAACCTTGAACAATATAGGGCACCTATGATGTATCGACATGAACACGTCAACAAATGATTTTTCAAAAAAGAAAGAAAATTGACTATGGTAAAGTAATCGAGGAGTATCGATATCTGATATGTGTCGGACAGGGACACATTACCCTAGTTGAGTTGTCTTAGTAACAGAGTATGGTACATTTAGTACAATCGATTTTAAGGGACAAAAGACAAATATTTCATGTGTATTTCTTATTTAACTCAATCTAGTGAGCATGCTTTTATGTCAATATTTCGTTGGAACCCTAATTCATATCCAATAGTGTTGAGTTCAGGGCCAATTCAAATGATCCAATGTTTGTGAGACATTATTTGGTCCTTTTCTTTATCTGAATACTCAAAATTCTTTGAATGCTTATCCAGAATGATCGGAAGCTGAGATCAGATGATAGCGATAAAACAACTAATGAACTAGTAGAACGAAAATCATCTGAAACTGAAAAGGTCACTGATGCACCGGAAGCCAAGCCCCTAGAGGACGTAGGCATTCAATATCCTAAACCAGTATCAGATGAAAAGAAAGAAATCGTAAAACCAACAACAGACGGTTTAGAAGCCGAACCATCACAGACGATAAAAGAAGTGAAACCAGTTGAGAATGCAAAGGAAGAAACACTAGAGGAAAAGAAACCTATCACGCCTGATCAGATGAACAGCTTAGAAATTGAAACATCACAGACAATAGAAGAAGTGAAACCAGTTGAGAATGCAAAAGTTGAAACGCTAGAGGAAAAGAAACCTATCAGGCCTGATCAGACGAACAGTGTAGAAATTGAAACATCACACACAATAGAAGAAGTGAAACCAGTTGAGAATGCAAAGGTTGAAACGCTAGAGGAAAAGAAAGCTATCGGGCCTGATCAGACGAACAGTGTAGAAATAGAAACATCACAGATGATAGAAGAAGTGAAACCAGTTGAGTATGCAAAGGTCGAAACACTAGAGGAAAAGAAACCTATCGTGCCTGATCAGACGGACAGCTTAAAAATTGAAACATCACAGATGCTAGAAGAAGTGAAATCAGTTGAGTATGCAAACGTCGAAACACTAGAGGAAAAGAAACCTATCCCGCCTGATCAGACGAACAGCTTAAAAATTGAAACATCACAGATCCTAGAAGAAGTGATACCAGTTGAGAGTGCAAAGGTCGAAACTCTAGAGGAAAAGAAACCTATCAGGCTTGATCAGACGAACAGTATAGAAATTGAAACATCGCAGAAGAAAACAGACGAGAAACAGGTGGATACTATGGCTGAAACAGGGGAGAAGAAAGTCGAAGATAAACCTAATACACCTAATCAGAAGACAGAGAAGTGAAAGGGGGATGTGCTGCTGAGTATGGCTTCAAAGATCTTAGAGTGATATAAACTCGAAGACTTGAAGTAATTAACGTACTTCTATTGTGCGATTAAGTAACATTTATTCGAGTACTTTTTGTTAAATTCTTTAGTATTATTTAGCCTGTTTAATTTGATAAAATAAAAAGAACATTGTTAGTAGTATAGTTAGCGTTATTGTGTACGTATGAGTAATGGAAGATTATTAGGCAAATTTGATAAATGCAGACACCTTCTGCCATTATTAGATTAAAAACTTGTTATGGTATGTATACATAGTTGTTGTGTTTCTTCAAATTTGAGTAGATTCAGTAGAAGATCAAGTGGAGTCGGGAGCCAGAACCTTCATGTTCGGGTACGAAAAAATATTGAGGAGGCAAAATATGAGGGTATGGACACCATTATGTACAATAGATTATGTATGTGTAACATAATTCATGGTTTTTTTCCCATTTGAATCTACGGTGAAACTAATTTGCAATGTTCATGCCATTAACTTGTCTTTTTTAAATTATGTGACAATATCGAAAAACAAAAATTAGAGGGGAAATTTGAAATAATTAATTGCATTTTAGGGGAGATATATATTTTTATTTTACTTCTCTATACTACTTTTAAATTGTTATATTATTATATTTAGACTATATATTTTCCTTTTTCTTATTCATTAAGATATACTTTTTCCATACTTTTCAATTAGAAGAAATCATTTTAGTTAAAAGAAATACCAATACAAATATTTTAATAAAATTATTAAATTTTTAAATATGAATGGAAGCAAAGATTTAATGCTTAGGTTCTTTTCGGTTCATCTTTTTAGCATATATGTAAGATCGATTTTAGTTTGTTCATGTTTAAATGAGAAATCAGTATTTACAAAAATGTGATTAAGATTAACTAACTTTATATTTAAAAAAAATTAATAAACTATTTAAATTAAAACTGTATATTTTTGTCTAATTTAAAATTTTTGTTAAAAAAAAAAGAAAATAAGAAGAAATATAATCAAAGGTCAGGTAAAATGGAAAATTTATGCTAGGAATGTAGGTTTTTGAAATTTTTTTAAAATGAGAATGGGGTGTCATGAAGGATACCTCTAATCTAATTCACAATGTAACGGACATCATTACATTAAAAAAAGAGTAACGCTATTCATAATAAAGATTATCAGTAGTCGTTTTACGTGACATACATGTGACAGTTTATTATTTGTTAATATTATTATTTAGCCCTTGTTTGGTGAGCAATAAAATCATATTTTTAGTAAATTTATATAAAAATTGATAAAATATAACATTGAAAAATTAAGAATGGCAAGAAATATGTGATCAAAATTAGGGTGTGTTTGTCTTCCATTATTGGGAGAAAAATAGAGTAATGAATAGTATTTTTTGGAGAATGTGTGGTTGAAATTTAAGGTGATTTTATTGATTTGTGTATAGAATTTATTGGATGAATGTGTGGTAGAGAATTTTATTGTAGACAAATAATATTTTAAATTAATGGTAGACAAACGAGAGCTTAATTATTGATTTTTAGATTAAAATCTAGTATTGTCCTAGCTGGATACCTTGGATTCTCCTGTGAGAGAGAGAGAGAGAGAGAGAGAGAGAGAGAGAGAGAGTTGGATTCAGCTGTCAATATCTATGAAAAGCAGTCAAGGTTCTTGGTTTAAAAGACTATTCATTAAAAAGTACATTTTCAGACAAACTTGGAAGATGAAATAACTGCCAATCCTTTAGATGTAGATTCTCTAAATAATTTGTGAAATTTGATGTTTTAAATAAAATATATGATCAAAAATTAAAAAAATTATGATTCACAAATAAAATTATTTTATTATGAGAATATAATTAAAGAAATATCTCTATCAATCTTGGACTAAAAAAATAATAATCTTCGACTAAAAAATTTTATTTTATTTTCATATTTTGAAGCACAAAGTAATTTTTTCATGAAAAATATTTTCTTTGATTATATCATTAGAAGAAACCCCAGACATTAGCCTTTTTTAAGGCAATTATTTCTCTTGAGAAAAATATTAGTTGAGCTGAAAAGGATCCCGTTTGACAAAAAACAAAGAAAAATTCAATATTAGATTTTAATAATCCCCTAATATTTGCTAATTAAATTCTTTATTTTTTTTATTTTTTTATTTTTTTTGCAATTCCATCTAATATATTAATATATGTCAAGAAAATTCAAAAGAATAAATGGTCCCTAAAGTCCATGACCTTGACTCGTGACGAGAAAATTACTTTCATTTTATAAATAGTATATCTCAATTTTACGCAACTCGTATTTTATACGATAACACTCTTCGTCAGCACGAGCTAGAGTAGCAAGGCACTCTCCCTCTACACCGAACTAGAGAAACAAACCCGACTCATCTTTCTTCTTCAATAGTTCAATTTTAAACACCCTTGCCCATAGAAATATTCACAAATATTAAATTTATTTTTAGCCAGCGTCAAAATAGGATATGTGAGAAAAATGGAAATTTTTTTTTTTTTAATTATTATTATTTCTCAAAAATATCTTCTTAAGAGATTGTGTAAGGCTTATTTGAAACTCATCGTTTATATCGTAATAATATTTTTTTTTTTTGTTTTTCTCTTCATCTTTCGAGTCACATCATGCACGATGTAATCTTGAAAGTGAAATATAAAATCCAAATACTTTTTTCCTTTATTAACTTTCAAATTTTCTTAAAGATTTTATCTATTTCACACGTTTAACAAATATTTAAAAATTTTGAAAAAAATATTAAATAAATTCATTCTCATTCAGTACGAGCGGAGAACAAATCCAAATAGAAGATGCTTTGGATTTAGGGATAATCAGACTCAAAAATCAATAAATCAACAAGGCTACAAATCCACTATTACCACATTACAGTCAAGCTAATCAAAGAATACAAACCACCGCCACCGTCTACCGCCGTCGCCCCCACCATAAAGGGAAAAACAACAATTTTCAGCGAATTAAAAGCAAAGAAGAACAACAGAAGAAGACACCATGAACCCATAAATCAAGATCAAAAACCCAAAATGCAAAGCCCAATTCCTCTTAAACTTACCAAAATAACTCTCCGGCGGCTCCTGATAATGAATCTCAAAATCCTCTCCCATTTCATCTACATAATTGGGATTTCCACCGCTACTAATTCTCATCTTCAGCTGCCTCAGCCTTTCAGTGGCCAGCCCAAGAGTCAATTTGTGGCACCTTCTCTGGTACTTGAATCCATTGATGCACCTCAGGGTTTGAGCCACCGAGACGTAGAAGATTAAGTGGGCTAAAGAGAGGAGCCCAATGGGGACCCAGCAGTGGCGGCACTGGAGGCGGGCAGACTGGGATTGGGCGAGGAAAACCAGGCCCAAAAAGAGGAAGAAGATCTGGAAGAGCTTCCATAACTCCTTTTTTTGGAGGTCTACTGCTCGTTTTTTTTCGAGGGTTTTCTCGAAGTGGAGCTGGATTATGGTGTTTAAGGCTTGGAGGGCTGTTTCTTTAGGGATTACATTGTGGTGGTGGTGGGAAGCGGTGGTGGTAGCCTCGTAATCCGCCATTGAAGTGTGAGGATATAGAGGAGTCCGGAGTGGTGGAGGTGTGGATTTGATTCGATATACTAGACAGATTTGTAAATGATATTTATTTTGAAAGAAAAATTGCAAAAGAGGTCCCTGCATTATGGCGATTTAATCATTAATCTAATTTTTAAAACATTTGTATATTTACCAAAGTAATAACAACAGATTCAATGTATCGGACTTTGTGTTTCATTTGAATGAAATTCACAATCTTCAATTTCATATTAGTAGAAATATTAGCTATTTTCTTATCGATGATACACATTTTTGTTTATCTCAATCACTTGATAAGTACATGCAATGAGAAATGCAGATTTTTTTTTCTTCCATTTTATTTGTTTTTAATTTAATATGAATATAAATTTGGACAATATAGTCCGTTTTTAATCAATAAGATATAAGTGTCCTTCCGACTAAATTTGAATTTTTCAATGACAGCTTGGATTAAAAAAAAATAGGCTGGACAGCAATTTTCATAAATTTTACAAGTTAAAGGCCTCTGTTGCAATTTACTCTATTCTTACCGTTAGAGGGGCCGCTGGTGAAGTCAGGTGAGGTACAGTATTGCGTTTCTATTGCTCAGTGACTTGATAATGAAAAGACAAAAATATACTTTCCTCTACAAAAGTTTGACTTAAGAGGATGTTTGCCTATGCTCAAGCAATTAAATTTACTTTTAAGTAAAATCTTTCTTTTTCTCAACTGAAATTGATTACTTTAACATGCATTTTATTAACAAAATACCATATTTATGCTTTTAAGTAAACTAGCAAATAAGTAATCTTTTTAAGCTTAGCAACACGTGCATTAATCTAATTGATGTTAAAGTTTCTAGCAATTCTGGCTAATATACATACAATAATGATACATGCCAATTGTGAAATATAACATTCGAATTGATCTGTCAAAAACATTTAGAAGTAACACAAACCCAGTTGGAAACAAACTTCGCTCTGAGCCTCTGACATCTTAAGGGAAGATTATTTGTTCGACAATGTCGGGGGTAATTCCGGGGTTCTTTCCTTCGAGAAATCAAGGAGAATTAGAGATGTGCAGGTGCATTTTTAGTTGCAATCGAGAATTGCCATGCTCCTCGAGTTCTTGGTGATCCTGAAAAAATGTGAAAACCCGTGAATTTGAAGGTTCATTTTGGGTTAAAGATGAAGGTGCATTTTGGGTTAAAGATGTTACCATCAAATCTCAACAGGGTTGTTAAAAAACAAGCCAACATTATAAAATGTTGAAGTCACGACATTTTTAATTTTTTAAGGGTCGAATACATATGCCGGGCCATGCCTAGCATCATGTTGAGTCAGAGACATAGATATAGCATGGTTATCGTAGTATTGGAGTAAACATAGAATAACCCTCAAAAGTATTGTTTAGAAACAAGACTAATTAATCTTCTAGTCCATTGCATAAATGCTTTACGTAATTACATAGTCCTTCATTTAACATAAATAAAATACCACAAGTTTCTCCCCTGAGCAACTTGTATTCTCCCTAAACTTCAATTGCATCCCAGAATGCAAGTGTTAAAAGAAATAAATTTTGGTATAATTCAATGAAAAACCTGTCTAAGATCATCTCGAATGGTAATGTGGATTTCACTAAAAAGGTTGCCACATAAGTTAAAATAGACTGTCTACAAAAGTTTCTATCCAATGCAACGTGTCTAGGACTATTTGTAGTTGATGTGACAACAAAAAGTAAACATTGTTAAGAGGACTACCTAGATGGAGTAAGTCACCATACTTAAATATTTCTCCCTCCTGTTTATTATTTTTCCCTCCTATTAAATTCAAATTAGAGATGAAATTTGAATTATAGATAGAATCCATTGGAGATGAAATTTGAACTGGGCCGATAGACATTAATACCACGTATATCAGAAGCTTTTCTATTTAGATGCCACCTAAATTGCAGTCCATGGAAAATGCATTGTAGATGATATAAAAATCAACAAAAACATTCTTTTTTATTCATAGTCTGCCAATAATTACGATCTTTATTGGGCAAAAAGGCATAAGACTAATAAATGTCATTTTACGACTCAGTTTTGCAACTGTGCTATTCAAATGTTCTCTTAGCGAACATATCTAAAGACAAAAACACCAACAAATAGAATTTACAGGAAATTACTCCTGCGTCTTTCAATTGCTTCACTAGAGCCTAAAAGAAACTTTAAGAAACCAAGATAACAGGGAGTGCACAACTCAGAGTGAGCAATTCGTGGTGTGTGCATGTGTGTGTGTGTGTGTGTGTATTTGAGAAAAGGCAACAGAAATTAATCGATTGAATAAAAACATTAGGGGCAACATCTAATTGAAAAACAATACTTACCATCTATCGCTGAATATTGAGCATGGCCTTGGCTTCAGTCTGCTCCTCCAGCAAATTCTCGCTAGTATACTTGCTCAAAAGCTCCTGCTTTTTCTTCTCCAACACCATCTTCTCAATCTCCTTCTCGTCTGGCAATGGCACATGCGCTACAAACTCCTTTTCCTTCTCCTCCTCTCTCTCCCGCTCCTTCCTCTCCTCCTCTACTACATCCTCTTCTTCCTCAAATAATATCTTTGATGTTAATCCCACTTCAGCCACCTCCCCGCTCATCACTGCCCTCCTAGCTTCCTTCTTTATCTCCTCCATCTCCATCCAATCTGCCACAGCTGCAGCCCTCATCTTCTCCTCCGCTGGCCCTTCCAATTTCTCTAATATTCCATCCTCATCATCCCTATACCCATAATAACTGGCATCGATCCTCTTGTAAATATCGTACCTACAAAGAAATGATAAAAAATCAGATAAGCAAAGCATTACATCCACATCATAACTAAATTGTGTGGAGTCCCATCAGTCCTTCATACCAGCAAATGTAGTTAGCAATGATAGTTCATCATATATAGTTACGGTACTAAAATTTTAGAATGTTGATTCTTGTTATGTTTATAACTACAATTTTGCTTTTCAGCTGCAAAAAAACAAAGCCTTTTTCCCCAAACGTTTAGAAAGATGCTCAGCCTAACATGGACATATTTCAAACCCATCAACAGAGAGTGGCACATCAAACAGTTTAAGAGAGAATTGACATGCTAAACTGGCAAAGTGACCAAGACATGTCATGTTAGAAAAACAAGGAAAGCTGGTTCAGCTTTCCAAGGTGGTTTGATAAGTGAATCCACTAACAAAAGACATGTCTCTTACTCATCACTCCTGTCCTATGTGTACCCCCAAGGCCAGTCCTCTGAGGCAATAGGTGTGAATACATAAATTCTCTATCACACTTGTGAAATGAAAAAACCAATATATAGCGTATTCATATAATTAGCCAAGACAGTATTTCAAAAACCCAAGACTTTAATGATTCTAATTAAGCAAGTCAATGAATATGCTTGAAACTCATAATCGTCTAAGTTTCTGAAAATACGGAACTAATTGACTTAATTTCTCCAAAATTAGAATTCATATTCAACGTCATGATGTTCTAATTGACATCAAAATGGCAAAGCTAAGAATGAATCTTACAAAAAAATGAATAAATAGTATGTAATTTCAGCATATACAACCTCTCCCAAATTTGAGTTCATATTACACATTATCATGCTCCCAAACCCCTTTACCATAACAGAATTATTTTTCATTTATATTTGATATATAATCGAATTGGAAATCCACAATATCATTAACCTATACTCCCCAACCTTGAATACCAAAGGGAAAACAGAGACATGTATACTAGAAGTAATAACTAAACATGCTTGTTCGATAACTGCAGGTCATATCAATAAAACAGTACAAATGTAACATAATTACCTTGTCCGTCTCTTTCGCAGCTCAGGAGGCTTCTCAAACAGTTCCCTTACACCAGGCAACTTCTTGGCAGCCCCAAAATACCTATACCCGGGGCCACGACCACCAGGATTCGGAACATCAACAATATTCCCATCCAAATCAGTCATCTTAGCCGAGTGCCTCGTGTAATTAGGCCCACCTAGCTCCACTATCCGCCTTTCCCAATGCGTCTTCTCCCGGATCAATTTATTGATCTCATCATTCAAATCCCTGAGCCGGTGTTCTCCAAGTCCTTCGTTTTGTATTTCCGCCACTTTACGCCCAATTTCACGCATAATTTGCTGGCGCCACTTATCGGCCTCCGCCAAATCCCG
This sequence comes from Fraxinus quadrangulata, assembly GCA_903798255.1. Classification (NCBI taxonomy): domain Eukaryota; kingdom Viridiplantae; phylum Streptophyta; class Magnoliopsida; order Lamiales; family Oleaceae; genus Fraxinus; species Fraxinus quadrangulata. Next base: position 21,291 of record CAIGRB010138641.1, read on the forward strand.
GCACTCCGAGGCTAAGTACGGGCGGCGTTCTTTGGGTTTTTTCTTCTCCTCCTCTTTCATTGTGATGAAACGGTTCAGCATTGACTGCGCTTTCTCCTCGTTTCGAGCCATGGCTGCAGAATTAAGGAATCAATGAGACCAGGGTGGACCTAGAACAATATGTTAGGGGGCTGGAATTTCAGTAAAAAAAAATAACCTAAAGAATAAATAAACATTGCAATTTATAAAGGAACATTCAAATTTCAGGCAATGCATTTTTGTTTTATTGACAGCCCAATCAATACTTTTATAACAATACAGAAATGAGCAAAACAACATGAGAACTAAGATAGTACATAGCTAGACATGCATTATTAGTATGACAAAAAAACTTCTAGACAATTCACAAAATTAATTGTAACTTTCCAATCATTAGAAGGCACTCACTGGTATTCTTCATGATTAATATAATTACAAGACTATGATTTTTGCTAGAATTTAGAATTGCATAACTTGATGTTAATTTAATTTTTGCAACGTCAACATATTTTAAAGTTATTTGTACTATATTCTTGACGGGTTGAAATGATAAATTTAGAGCTAATCTATTATTAGCACTTGTGTTTTGATCAATTGAAGTCCATCTACAAGCGAAATTAAATTAAAACAAACACATCCACAGTAAATAATTTAGCACAAATATAGAGACTCAAATGATTTTGCAAGCAATTCAAATACATAGGTTCCTTTGAAAGTAATGATAAATATTTTAATACAAGTTCCTATTTATTACGAATTTCAAATGACAAAAAAAATAGAGAACTAGTTTATAGACGTTCTACTGCTGCAATAATAATCTTTCCTATTTATAATATTAAATACAATTCATGATATGAACAATAACACAAACATAAACTCTAATTGGAGGTACAAAAAGGAGAAAAAAATAAGTAGAAGATTAATTAAAATAAGCAAAAATAACACAAAATATAGAATTTCAACACTTAATCAAGCAAAATCCAGAAAAGATATTAACATAATAAAAAATGCAAACAGAATACGGATACAATACAATGCAAACAAGAAAATCGAAGAAAAAACATTTTGCAATTAGTGAATTCTTGTTGAAATTAGGGCTTTACCTGTCCGTCAGCAAATTAGGAGAAATCGGAGAGTGGGATTTGGGCACAGTCACAGAGACGAGTCGAATGCGTAAGAAAATTAGGGAAAGGAGAGATTCGGGGTTTTGTATCGGGTTTGGGCCATTTAAATTGGGCCTAGTGCTGGGTTCATAAGTTTTCAATTGGAGTGGGCTAGATCTAAATTTTTATATGCTTTTTGGGCTCTCATGGGCTTATTTTTTAATTGCCCAATAAAACATAATAGTTTTCCAAGGAATAACTTTACAAAGATCCTGATTTTGCCCCCCAAAAACTTGAGAATACTAAAGATTAGGGCTGCACAATAGAATCGCAAAATTGCAAATCAAACTGAGCCCATTTGATTGAAATCGTTGGTTCGAATCCATGTGGACCCGTGATTTTTTTACCTCAAACTAAACCAAACAGTTTCAAAATAGTTTGACTTATGTTTCAATTTTAAAAAATCCCACAAAATCAAACTGAATCGCTTTTTTTTTTTTTTTCACAGAGTGGTTGATAACTCTAATAGAAGATCAGTATGGTATTCACTTTCTATAAAATATTGTAATGAGGCTATTATTAGAACCAATGTAATTTTTTTATATAGATGTTAGGTGGCAGGTTGATGTTAGTTGCGTCAGTTGGCTTTTGGCACCTATTTATGTTGTATATGTACACACATTTGTGTGACTTTGAACAATAACAAACAATATTTACATTTCATTTTAGTTCTAATATGGTATCAGAGCATTTTCCTTCCAACTTTCATCTTCATCTTCTCCTTCTTCATTTTCTTCTCTGAGTACTCCTATATCGTTTCTGTTACAATGGAATCAACACAATCCAAAAATGATTCTGATTTGTGATCATCCATGAACAAGTCCACCATTGATGAGGCATCTAGTCCGTATTTCCTTCATTATTCTAATAGTCCTAGATTGGTACTTGTGTCTCAGTCACTCACAAAAGAAAACTACGCCTCTTGGAACCGTGCAATGACAATTGCCTTTTCAGTGAAGAACAAACTTTCCTTCATTGATGGATAAATGGAAAAACCAGAAGATGTAAGTCCTAACTTGATCGATTCATGGATTCAAAACAATAATATGGTTATATTCTGAATACTTAATTCAGTCTTGAAGGAAATTGCAGTCAATATCATCTATGCTTCTACAGCATACGAGATTTGGAATGATCACAAAGAAATGTGTCAACAAAGCAATGGACCACGGATCTTTCAACTGAGGAAGGATCTGATGAATTTAACTCAAGATCAAAGCAACATAAGTGTGCACTTTACTAAACTGAAGACTATATGGGAAAGCGTACATGTGGTGGTGTTAAGGAAATGAATAAATACTATCAAATGGAATACATTATGTCATTCCTCATGGGCTAAACGAATCGTTCTTTCAAGCTAGAGGTCAGATCCTGGTAATCGATACTATGTCACCTATTAATAAGGTGTTTGCACTAATTTCGTAAGAAGAGAATCAGAGAAAGTTGAGTACACAATCGTTTGGAAATGATGCAAATGGTGCTGCTGCATTTGCATTAAAATTTGACAATGCAAAATCTACACCCAATTATGGTTTTCGCAATGACGGTTCTAGGATTGGTAACTTTGGAAATGTCGAGAAGAAGGAGAGGCCCTATTGTACTCATTATAAGTACAATGGACATTCAGTGGATAAGTGATATAAAATCCATCGATATCTACCAGGATACAAACCAAAATCAAAGGACAATTCCCAAAGCTATTATGTTCCTAATCCTATTAATCACTTGTTGGCTTCTCATCAGATTGATCAGCAACCTGGCATGGAGAATTTCATACAGAATCTGAATTCCAGTCAACATCAGCAATTGATGACAATGTTGTCCAGCCACTTAGCTTCAAGCTCGAACACTGCTTCAATTGATCAGGACAAACATTCCATTTAGGTGTTGCAGGTACATGTCATTCCATGTCAGTTAACCTTATCTTTACTACTAAAGAGATTTGGATAGTAGACTCAAGGGCTATTAGACATGTATGCTCCAGTGCTAATGCCTTTATAAAATTGAGAATAGTTGATAATGCAAGTATCACTTTGCCAAATCACACATGAATATCAGTGCCTATGTGGTGATATCAGACTAAGTCCTAAACTGGTATTACGTGATGTTTTATTTGTGCCACAATTCAAATTCAATTTGTTGTCAGTTAGTGCATTAACTGTTGGATCACAGCTCACCATAAGCTTCTTTCATGACCATTTCATCATTCAGGAGGCTACAACCAAGAGGATAATCGGCAAGGTTAATAAAGTTCAGGAATTATATGTACTTGACACCAGAGATCTTAATTCCTTTTCAAATGTCTTTGTTGGTGATGTTTCTGCTCATATATGGCATAATAAGCTTGGCCATCTATCTTTTAAAAGATTATTGTGTTAAAAGATCAAGTGGCATGTGATGTCTCAAAATTAAATAAACATCTTCCTTGTTATATTTGCCTTATTGCTAACAAAGGAGACTATCATTCTAGTCCAATAACAAACTATCCAGTAAGCCATTTGATTTATTACACTATGATATATGGGGGCCATATAATGTTCCTTCACAATTAGGGCACAAATACTTCATAACTTTAGTTGATAATTGTTCTGGATTTACTTGGATCTACATGATACGACAAAAATCTGATGTTGTGAGTGCAGTGCATCATTTTTTTAGTATGTTTGCTACACTATTTAATGCCACTAGTAAGAGTTTCAGAATAGATAATGCTCGTGAATTGTCCTCTAAAGAATCTTTGCTGAGAAAGGGGTGTTACACCAATTTAGTTGTATTGAAAGACCACAACAAAACTCTGTTTTAGAACGTAAACATCAACATCTTTTGAAGGTTGCTCGAACTCTATTTTTCCAATCAAGAATCTCTATCAATATTTGGTCTGAATGTATGTCGACAGCAGCCTACCTAATCAATAGAACCCCATCTCCTCTCTTACAACATAAAACGCCTTATGAAATCTTACATGGCAGCTCTGCTAATTATTCCATTCTTCCAGTCATTGGGTGTTTAGGTTTTACATTTATACTCATTGTACACAGAAATAAATTTCAGCCAAGAGCCAAGTTATGTGTGTTCTTAGGCTATCCATCAGGAGTCAAAGGCTACAAGCTACTTGATGTTACATCAAAACAGAATTTAATATCAAGAGATGTTATGTTTCATCAGAAAATATTTTCCTTTCATACTATTGTGGAGGCTGATCAAATGCTAGATCATTTCCCTGATCTAGTATTGCCATCTTCTTCTTTGTTTCCTCCTCATGATATATAATTGTCCAGCCAGAACGTGAACACCCTAATCCTGATTCACATGCTTATGATCACAGTTCTTCATCTGAGGCACTTCATTCTTCACCTCTGACTAACTCTAATTCTCCTGATCATTCACACTTTACTAGGCCTCCAAGCCATGACATTCGAAAATCCCAAAGAGCCTCTAAACCCCTCAAGTATCTCCTTGACTATCATTTCAATTTGATCTCTCAAATTTATCATTCTCTTATTCATTCCCCAAACCATATTAGTCACTTTGTTTCTTACAAAAATCTGTCTGAATCTCACAAACATTTAGTATTAAATATCTCATCTTATTTTGAGCCTCAATTTTTCCATCAAGCTGTCAAATTCCCTCAATGGCGTGATGCAATAAAACTTGAATTGGAAGCCTTGGAACTCAACCACACATGGTCCATTGTGCCTCTACCTCCTGGGAAGTATTCTATAGGATGTAGGTGGATATACAAGAACAAGTACAACTCGGATGGATTACTTGAGAGGCCTAAGGCATGCCTTGTTGCAAAAGGCTACTCACAATAAGAAGGATTTGATTACTTTGAAACTTTCTCCCCAGTGGCCAAAAATGTTACCGTCAAATTTTTACTCGCTCTTACAGCCCACCATAAGTGGTACTTAATCTAGTTAGATATAAACAATGCATTCCTGATTGGTTACTTATTTGAGGAAGTTTATATGGATCTTCATCTTAGCTATGAATTCCTTAAGCCTTTCAAACAGGGGGAGAAGATGGTTTGCAAATTGCACAAGTCCATATATGAACTTAAACAGGTTTCAAGACAATGGAATTCAAAGTTTACCAATACCCTCATTCAGCATGGTTTCAATCAATCTAAGGCAGAGGTCTGGAGACAGTTTTATTGCATTGCTAGTATACTTACACTCTCAATTCAAGCTCAAGAATCTGGGATGTTTGAAGTACTTCTTGAGGATTGAAATTGCACGTTCCACATCAGGAATTGTTATTTCATAAAGACAATATACAATGCAGTTGCTTGAGGATGTAGGTTATCTAGATTGCAAATCGGCGAGAAGTCCTATGGAAACAGAATGAGCAATCAGCATTCATTGAAGAGATTTACTTCCAGACGCTCCTCACTACAGAAGATTAATTGGATGACTAATATATTTAACATTATCACGGCCTGACATTTCTTTTGCAGTACATAAGTTGAGCTAATACATGTCTCGACCGAGGATGACACACCTTAAAGCAATCCATCACCTTCTGAGATATTTGAAGGGCAATCTTGGACAAGGTCTTTTAGTTTCCTCACAAATGCCTTCTGGTTTATCCATCAACATTCGAGCATTTTCTGATGCTAATTGGGGGTCATGCATTTATACATGAAAGTCCACTACTACTTTTTGCGTTTTTGTTGCAATTCAATGGTTTCATGGAAATCAAAAAGGCAGCCAACTATCTCTCGTTCATCAGCTGAAGTAGAGTATAGGGCTCTTACATCCACCATGAGTGAGATCATTTGGATCAATCAATTGTTGAAGGATTTTCAAGTCCCTACTACATCTCCAGCCATCCTCTATTGTAACAATCATGCTGCGATTTAGATTGCAACGAACCCTGTCTTCCACGAAAGAACAAAACATGTTGAAATCGATTGCCGTTTTGTCCGGTGACAAAATTACAGCTGGGATAGTAAAGCTTCTTCCGATTCGATCGAAACATGTTGAATGCCATTGTTAATTATTTGTTATCTGCCTACATTCCTAATCATTTGTTATCCAAGATGTGCGTCAAAGACATTTACAGCACATCTTGAGGGGGAGTATTAAAACCCATGTATATGTTTGTATAGATGTTAGTTGGCACATTAGTTAGCAAGTTAAGTAGTTTACCAGCTGGATGTTAGTTGTGTCAGTTGATTTTTTGCACCTATTTATGCTGTATAGGTACATTCATTTTGTGGAAATTTTGTATTTGTTGTACTAACTAGCTTCATATGCAGTTCCAAATGTAGAAATGGACAAAAACGGCATCACTAAACTACCAAACATTGTTATTACTTATTATCGAATAACTTCCTCAATAATGAATAATCTATTTGTACATGTGAATGCAGAAATCCTTAATTTCTTAGGGAAGTACAATGAATATCTAGCCCTCTCAACTTTCTTCCCATAACCTTCTCAATCTTTTGCACTCAAGAAAATGAAAGCCTCAAGCCTTTGCCGATCCACCCACTTTCCATTCACGTTGTGCCTGATGTAGGAACTTAGTATATAAAATGTGAGATCCAGCTACTATAAAGCTAACAAAATGGTTTGAACAATATTCAACGAACCTTGATAGTTGCTCTAGACTCATTCCTGATCCGCAGTGTTGAGCAGGCCGAGGAAAGCCAGGATTAGGATTATAAGATGAGCTGATAGAGATTACTTGTTGGGTTTTGCTTGGTGTACACCATGGTATAACAAATGGCTTTTCCCTTACTTGTTTAGGTGGGTTGTCTCTATAAATTGCAGTCAACATGAGAATTAAGAAACAGAGCAGAGATTTAACCAAAAGTAACATTAAAAAATTATCTAAAATCAAAATCTATCACCTTGGCAAATATGAATATAATTTAACATTATTAGTTCTCGTTTAAACTTATATGTTAACTTTTTTAAATATATTACTATAATATCGAAGGTAAATCACGGATTAAAATCGAGCCAAATCGTAAATAATGATTTGGTTTGGTTTGAAAAATAAAATGGTTTGGTTTGATTTGGAAAAATTTCAAAACGCGTAAAATAGTTTGAGTTGAAAATACAGCACAAACCGTTCAAATCGAATCGTGATCACCCATACTAAAGATACCCCTTTTATTAAAATTTAACCCCTTATTTTATTAAATATATCATTTTCTTATAACATTTTTATTTCAATTTTTCATTAAATATAAGGGTCCGTTTGATTGCAAAAGTAGAAAATGGGTGGAAAAAAATAAATTATAGGGAATTGAATTGTCTAGAATTTGTTTTATTGGGAATATTAATTATGTTTTATTTGTATAATTTTCCACCTGATCTATTTAGCTTTATTTTTCATGAAAATTGTCAATTAAATGGCTAAAATTTATTAGAATTTGGGATAGAATTTGTTTGGATTTTCAAAAAGTAAAAAAATATAAATATNATAAAATTTATTAGCATTGGTGATAGAATTTGCTTGGTTTGCCAAAAAGTAAAAATTTTAAATTTTAAATTTAAAAAAAAAAAATTCGAAATTTTATTATGTTCGTTTGGCTTTGTTTTTCATGCAAATTGTCAATTATAGGAATAGATTTTTTTACTATTGGGTTTGGAATTTGTTCCAATTCTCAAAAAAAAAAAAAAAGATGGAAAACAGATTTCCACCAAAACCAAAAGAAAAACAAATTCCTTAAAAACCAGGAAAGTGGGCGCGTGATGGTGACCAAAGGAAAATGAATTCCTGGAAAATTATTGGCTATCAAACAGCCAACTTTTGAGAAAATGGAAAAAAAAATTTCTAGTTCAATGAAAAACGAGGGCCATTATAACATGGCCTAAATATTTTTGACGAATTACATGTGGTACATGTATTATTTGTAAAGTAATGTTAAAATATTTCTGTTTATTTCAAGAAAATATATATGTTTCTTCAGGCCACTTCTTATTATGTTATATGTTACACGTAAATGAACATTATTTGCTACCATTATATTATCACACCACCGCCTGCTAACACCAGTACTATCACAAAAATCCGACACGTTATGTTATTCATCTAAAAGCGCTCTACATCGTTGTTTGTCGCCACCACATCAAAAAGCACGAATAAGGCCTTCTATTACTTGTCTTGAATCGATGAACAGTAAACATCATTGTTCGCCACCAAAGCCATCTAAAACACGAGTAGCATAAAATATATTTCCCATATGAGATCACGCCATCACCTGTGGCGGACCCAACCTTGAAATTCAGTCCGAACGAACGTTGATCGATCAACTTCAACAACCAGCGATCGTAAAACCGGGATCGTTTATTAATATTTAATTAAATAATATTAAAAATTACTCAATATATATGTAAACACACTAAAACGTAAAATATATATATATAT
>CAIGRB010138664.1:12069-36742 GCA_903798255.1 Fraxinus quadrangulata
CTGAAAAAAGAAGAGAACAGCCCCTTATATTACAATACTCAAAAAATCTCTACTCTTGTACCATTTATTCAATATCAAATTATTCCTTGAATAAGATTTGGCTTCAAATGAGTGGACATTCACATTTTTGTCAAATTATACTAAAGTCATACAATGATACGTTCAAACGAAAACAAAGTTTAATTCAAGAACGCAGCTCTAATATTTGACTAAAAAATTTTCAACAAATTAATATGTAATCATTTTTTACACGTAAAAAATTAAATATGTTGGGTACTGGACCAGCCTATAACCCGGCCCAATCTCCATACATCAGCCCCTGGTTTAATTGTCAAAAGTAAGCCTGGGCAAAAAAACCGAAAAACTGACCAAACCGATTAAACCGAACCGACTCGGGTCGGTTTGGTCGTGCATTTCGGGTTGGTTTGGTTTTTATTTTTCAAACCCAACTCGGGTTGGGTCGGTTCATGGTTTGATGTCTCAAACCGATTACGAACCGAACCGACCCAAACCGCTACATTTGAATGATTTATCTTAGTTATCGAGCATTATTTTATTATATCACATATTCTATCTATTAATCAATGTATAACTTTTGATCTGTTAATGCTACGATTTATTTTTGAATGAAGGTGATTCAACGTAAAATCTTATGGTTTGTACCAATTCTTCCTTTGGTTCCGTATGTTATGTTTTTTTATATTTGACGTTTAGCATAAATTTCATTTACGAAATGGAGTCTCGTGCTATTATTGTTATTTTTAAAAATCTATTTTAGGGCAAAAAAACCGTTTAACCGAACCAAACCGATTCTGTTTGGGTTGGTTCGATTTCAGCGTTTGATTGGGTCGATTTTGGGTTGGAATTTTTTGAAATCGACCTTGTCGGTTTGGTTTCGGGTTGAGCTAAAAACTGACCCAACCCGAACCGCGCCCAAACCTAGTCAAAAGATGAGAATGTTTTATACAAGTATATACTTTTTTCTATCTTATATTTAGTTATATCGGTGTCGTTATTCTTCTTTAAACTAATTTTTACCTAAAAAATGCAGTAAATGCCTTCATGAAGCCCCCCACCCCAAAAAAAAAAAGCATAAAATTATTAAGAAAATTTGGATAAAATATTCATCTTTTCGAGGTTTGACATAGGAGATTAATGTAGTTATTTCGTAGTTTACAGGCTTTTTTCATGTAGTCAGAGTTTCAAAGGTGGACATTTTACTAATAAATTTGTATAAGGTGCCAGACAAGACTTTGTGTAAGCTGATAATAATTTATAAGTTGCCATTTGAAATTATAAGTTAAAATTTTTCCTTTTCTACGAGCCATAAATTAGATTACAAATTTAAATGTTAAGAGTTAAACATCATTTTATGATGAATTGGATCCTTCAAATTTCAATAGTTTCTCAACTGGCCAATTGATCTTTTGCATTTTATAATTTCGAAAGATAGAAATAGGCCGCTCTACTGCTATTGCTTTCATTTATGCGATACATGTTCTAGTTATCAAGTTAACATTCCAAAAAATTGAACTCTGATCTTCTTTAAGAATCTTTATATACTTGAAACGAACCATTCACCATGGAATATGGATTCAAAGAGGCGATGAGTTGAGCATATGTGGCAATGCTAATTCAGATTGGGCATCATGTCCAGATGATATAAAATCAACTATTCGATATTATATCTATTAGGTTGATACCTTAGTGGATATGCCTTCCAAAAAGCAACATAGGTTTTGGTCAACCTATATGAAAAAATTGCTTCGAATCGAGTTCTTCGAGTGATTCCTATCGATAATGGTGAATTTCGAGTAACGACTATATACAATTTATTATTAACAATTCTATCTAGTTCATATATATTAATAACACAAAGGCCCTTGTATATAAAATATCAAGAATAGACAGCATTATACATGTTGGAGAGGAATTTTCCTTTCATAAAGCAAAATATTCTTTGCATTATTGCATAAAGTCGAACTTATTTTTATTCTCTGAACATATGTATAATTAAGTAGTGCACGTGTAATTTGGACATATATATAGTACCCGTATTGGATCCGACGTCACACTTTCTTGATTCTGGGCTGTTCTAGCCCGTTATACTAAAAGAGTTTTGACAAAAGCCCAAATATGCAGCCCAAAAATAAAAAAGGCTTTAAGCCCAAACTTGTATGTGCATCATTACAAAATGTGTAATGCTTTTACATTCAAAATAGATTTTTGACATTAATAGATTTACATTTTTGTACAAAAATGGCCTACTCTTTTTATCGTATGGACAATGTAATGTGTGTGTGTCCATGAATGATGTGAATATGTACGTGATTCAAAATTATGATGATAAATTGATGTAATTAATTTGTGATTAAAAATTTGATCATATAATAATATGTTAGTATGAACAATTTAATGTTGTTGCCACAAATTGATCTATAGCTTTAGAGGAAGAACATTGGCGAACGGCGAGGGGCTTTGTTATATTTTAAAAATTATTCTGATTTATTACTTTTCTATATTAAGATAAAAAAAAAATTAAATGACATAAAAATCGTGTATTGCCCTATGAAATGATTGAAAAAAAAGAAGAAAAAAAAAGTGGAAATAACTGGGGATCAGGGTGCTGGATTGTGGCGACACATTATGTGGTTGAATGGTCGTAAAAAAATTAAGAGATCTACAAAATGACTACACATGGTCGATTAGCTAAAGGTTATCCAAGGTCAGATCCGATGGGAAGGAGTTACGCGCTAACTACCTATATCTGCTGCTTGGTGTCGAAGGAGAAGGAGAAGGCGAAGATTCCCGCAACATGGTGAATCGATATTAATACAAAACCTAAGTATTTTCCACTNTAATGATGACTAGCCTTAACAGGCGCTAGCGAGTCCCAAGGTGCACATGGGCGATTAGCTAAAGGGTATCCAAGGTCAGATCCGATGGGAAGGAGTTACGCGCTAACTACCTATATCTGCTGCTTGGCGTCGAAGGAGAAGGAGAAGGCGAAGATTCCCGCGACATGGTGAATCGATATTAATACAAAACCTAAGTATTTTCCACTGTGCATGATATAGTGAGTTGATATTAATACACATTGGAAGTCGAAAAACGAGGTAGCGAGAATGCATGGTAATGTCATTGAATCATATAGTACCTGTCATCAGGGGTGAACTCGAATATTTTTGTGATTACATACCACATAAGCTCTATGTTCCAATTGATGATAAATGGATAATAGTACATGTTCAATTTCGAAAAACAGACATAGTCAAAAGCATGATAATCGCATTGAACAATATAGTTCTAACATTAGAAATTGTTGCACAAAAGGTTGGTAACCTAATTGGCATAGTTCTGAACATAACAAAAGCCATTGAAATGTAAAGTAAAATGAAGAGGTTTGTGGTATAAAGTCGTAATTCGTATCGTATGCTTAAATGATCTTTCCGCAGACATGCTTGAATAGTTGACGTTCTAAATTACATGACAATATATTAAGAGCTGACTAATACTTGTCCAATCTTTTGTCATAAGTTTAACTAAATATTCATGTCATGAAATTTTATATACCTCGATATTTTCGCATGTCGAAAATCGTAAAGGAAAAGAATGATAAGAAGTGGAATTCAGCATATGGCAACACCCAAGACACACCAACCAAATTAATTCATCGAAACTCATAATTTGTACGACCATGCCTAGAACGAATGTGTTAACCCTTCAAATATTCAGATTAACAAAAGTATATAATCCAAATAGAATTTGAAGAGACCTGCCAGTTCCCGTCTTGTGGAATGTTGCTAACAACCTTCACTGCAAGTGGCTCGATCAAATTTGGAGGGGATGATTCTAGAGAGAGGCGATTTAGACAAATTGGGTGGAGATTGGTGTGAAGATGGATAGTCACCATTTTCTGGAAGTAATAATTATGGGCGATTTTGTTGGGGGTGTAAGTTAAGGTCACGGTTGATGGAGTAAAATTAGCTACTTAAATAAGTTGGCTGTTTGATTAAGGTACGATGGTCGTAACTGAACCAATGTATTAAGTAGCTTAACTATGATATGGTGATGTTATTCATTCTATTGCCAATATGTGTCTGATGAAGTTTTAGATTTTATTAATTTATTAAGAAGAAATGAGAGATTTGGGATTTCCAATTTATGGGTTAGGATTTGGTTAGTTTTTTTGGCTCTACCTGCATAACTTTGAAGAAAATAAGGAAGGATTAAATAGAGAAATTAAAGATTTTCCTTTTATAAATCCATGATGATTTTAAAAAAGGAAAAAAAAAAAAAAAAAAAAAAAAACTGATTTTGTGATGCCTCTCTAATGGAAGAAGCCCAATGGATCATCTAGAGATGACCCTAGTGGTGTCAGATGGGCCGAACAGCTCGTCGCTCCACCGCTTGGCTTGAGGAACGAGGCTCATGGGTCGGCTCTCCTGGCGAGCCAAGCGGGCTGGGTCGCCCACGAGCCTGGCTAGTGAGCGAGCGCACAAGCTTGCCCATGAACAAGCCATGAATAGTGACCGTTGTCACTTTTGGAAAGTTTAGTGACCATTGTAAACAGTCACAACGGTCACAAAACTATGAAAGTGGCCGTTTTGGCCACTCTATTTATTTTTACTCTATAAATACCCAAGACATTTCCAAATTTTTTCACACAATATTCAAATTTGGTAGTCTAAGCGTCGATTCTATTTCTTCTCCACTTTTCACGTAGATATATTCGAAGGAGAAAACTCGAAAGGAAATGGTGAAATTCGTTGCCGTTACTGAGTTGTTTGTAGCAATAGCGGACAACCAACATTTCGTTTTGTACGTGAAAGAATATCTTCAATCGAAGTACATTGGAGTAAGTTGAAATATTCTTCGTTCAGATACAATAGAATAGTTCCTTCATACAAAGAAACAATTGATTACCGATTTGCAAAAATATGGGGTGTTATATTTTTATTTCGAATATATGGGAAGAGATTAATAAAAGATGTTATATAGTTGCAACTACATACTACATAAACCCATTTTGGTATATATATAAAAAATTATTGTTTTTAAAATTATTGAGTTTCGTCACAACGCTAACAATATATATAACGCTATTATGAAAATTTTAATCCTCAATTTATTGCCATTAAAATGAAAATTATTCCTACATTTCAAGTGAAACGTATAATTTGTACGAAGAAACATTTTGATGAAATCACTTAGAGATGCACAATCACTTAAAGATTTTTTTCAAAATCAAATATTTCCTTTATATAGTAGATCAAACAATGAGATCACTTGAACAAATGTTTGATCAATTTAATTCATATGAAAGAAAATAAATTAGGACTGGCAGGTTAAACTCAATGGAAAATGGTAATTTGAAAGTATGTGATAATCTTCACATTATTCTAAGACATACATTTTTGTAATCTTGGTGGCGAAGATTTATTTCAAGAGTTAAAATTTTTTAGATATCTTTTACCAAAAGAAACAAAGATAGCTTTTGATATATTAATTTATTTGAAAAGATTGGATGCTTTCCGAATACATTGATTGCTTATAGAATACTATTGGCAATTCTTATTACTGTTGCATATGTCAAAAGAAGTTTTTTAATGTTCAAGTTATTAAAATTGTATTTGCGATCAACCATTACAAGAACAATTGAATGTGCTAGTTTTGATATCTATTGAACAAGATTTGCTAGAATATAATGATTACGAAAGTTTAATTAGTGAGTTTGCTTCTAGAATCGCGAGAAGAAACATTTTTTCATGATTTGTTGCATTTCAAAGTTTATACGAGGTATTTGCTATTTTTTATTTTAAGGTTTGCTCATAAGAAATAGCACGAAGAGGTTATTGGCTTTGATGGTTCTTTATTGATGACATATGAATTTTGATAAAGTTCGAGAGGTGCTTTTGAGTTTTTCTTGTACTTTTTTTGTTCATGACATGTAAAAGATAAAAAAAATATTATATTTTTGCAATTTAATAATATTATTGAAATTTAATTTTTTCCTGAATATATTTTTTAATTACATGAAAAGGACGGCGTTTTAAATTATCACACAAGGCACTTAAAATCTTAGAACAACCTTGGGATCATCCAAAAATATGTGTTTGCTTTAACGTTGGGTAATCTCTCTCGTGTATAAAATAAACCTGGCCGAGGCATAGTTCATTGGACAACGTCTGCTTAAATAGAATCCACACGTAAAATTGACATGTAAGAGATATTCAACTTGTCCATATCATTCATAAAAAAGACATTTTATGTGCAGTACGAAACTCGGAAGTAGTCATCATGAAATTCTCATGATTCTCGAACCACTAGTAAGATTCAAGGAATTCTCTGGTGCGAATATGATGTTAGAAGATATTACTTCTCCAGTTCTCTTGCAATTCGTGTTGCTTTGTTGGAACAAAATCCTTCATACAATCAGTTGATTGATGGCTTACTCACAGCCATATCATTAATTGAAGAGTTTTTAATGGTTAAGCCATCCTGTCATAGTTGACTTTCTATATTTAATGGTGATTTTAGTTCGTAACAGTGTCGTCTCCTCAGAATGATATGACTAGACAATTCGATAAATAAGTTTTTAATTTCCATTCCATATTCAACAGTGTTTATTAATGTTTAGTATCGAATACTAGACACAACTGTATTTGTGTAGGTTAAACTTGAAGAGCGCCATCTAATATATACACTGGCGGAATCAGGGGTGAGCCTAGGGGGGCACGTGCCCCTCCTCCCCACCCCCAACTTTGCTTTTTTATTTTTTTAGTTTTTATGTTTTGCTTCAATTTTTGAAATTATTATAAAATGTGAAACGAAATCGAAATATTGCATTTTTAATACCATTTCGAAGTGCTCACAGTCTAATTTTTTATGTCGTTAACGACGTGCAAAATGATAAATCGTAGCAAATGTTACGACTTGTCAAAGTAGGCTACTTAAAATTAGTATTTCGAGAATTTCGATAACATGCTAACTTTAAAAAAATTTCGACGATCGTACAATAATCGAATCTACAAATCGCTTATATCATCTCAAAGCTTGTTTCGAGAAATACATTATAGGCATATCGAATAGTTCAAACAAATATAAAAAATAGTTAAAGATGCGTCAAACGTACATCTTAAAAAGAGGCGTCTAACTCGCATTTTAAAAAAACTTTTAATTATTTCATTAATATTTATTATTTTTGAGATACAAATTTCTCAATGTAAATTGTATTATTTTATTAGGAAATTTATATGGGACATGACATCAAAAAATTNAAAATGTCATATCTTAAGTAGATTTTCGGATGTAAAATTACACGGGGTAAATTTTTTTGGATATAAATTTTCGATTGTAAAATTTTTTTCAACTTTTTTACAAGTTCGATTGTGTCCACCTAACTTTTATTGTCTGCGTCCGCCCCTGAATATATATATATAAGAACTAAATAGGTGGGCTGGTAGGGCGAGCCAAACTCACATTATGCAAAGCAATTTTACTCGTTCCACAAGAAAGCACAAACAGACTCATGTGATGGATCGAGTCGAGTCGAGTCCGATGATGGACGAGCCGATCAATTTAACACCACTATTCTTGATTTACTTTTAACACCTCACTACATCACCTATGGATAGGAAATGACAAGAAGTCACTTCAAATTTGATGTAATTTATTATTTATTGTGTGGCGTATTTCTATTTGCTACTCTAAGATAATGTAGCGAGCCACCAAAATTTGAGTAGAGGGACAACCATTTGGGAACCACAAAAAAATCCATTTAGTATATTTCGCTGTAATTGACAATAAAATTAAAAATTAATGGAGGTAATAAATAATAATTTATTCACAGCCTGATCTAAAATATCTGATGGTTGAGGTGAAGATCTAGAAAATACTGGCTTCCCATAAATGATAATTCGGTCTTTCGAGAGACTTACAGCTAACGAGATAAGGCGGTTACATTTATGGACTGGACCCTACAATCTTAGTACGTGTACGGTTGAGATTTAGACCCATCTCTCCTCCTTGCCTATAAATCAAAGGTTATTGATCAAGCCTTCATGTTCATTCAACATTGAACGCAATAAAATTCTCTATTGTAAATTCCAGAAAAAACAAGATGTCTAGCTGTGGAGGAAACTGTGGATGTGGATCTAGCTGCAAGTGTGGCAATGGCTGCGGAGGGTGAGGCTCTTTTCTTTTGTTATTATTATTATTATTATTCCGTTTTTAACTTTTCATGGGTAAATGAATGATGAATTTTAATGCATTATGATACGATTGAAGGTCCAAGATGTACCGCGATTTGATCCATTCGGAGGCTACAGCCGCCGCCACCGAGACAATAGTCCTCGGCGTTGCACCCGAAAAGACGTATGTATATTGATTTGATTTTCTCAAATTCTGCTCATCTCATTGACCTCAATTTTAATTTCTTTTTACGAAGGAATGAATTTACGTGTTTGTTTAAATTGTTCAGATATTTTGAGCGATCCGAGTCCGAGATGGGGGCTGCTGCAACTGAGAATGGGTGCAAGTGCGGCGATAATTGCACTTGCAATCCATGCAATTGCAAATGAAGTACTGGCGCAAAATTAGGATCTGAAGCAGAGATGGAGACAAGTTGGTATTAGTATTGTGTGTGTGTAGGTAAATCATCATCGCTGATAGATGATGATAGTGATAAATATGTGCCGATATGATAACATTGTAAATCTTGTGATGAGAGTTCATATGATATAGGAGCGTATATGGTTTCTGTATAAAGTAATTAATAGTGATTATATGCTTAATTATATTAATGAAAATCCCGTTTCTTCTAATTTTTGTTTCGTCTTCATTTTCTTTTATTTTTTCAAGTTAAAAAAAAAAAAAATTGTTCTTGTTTCCCTTCCTGTGGTAAAGAATTCTTTAACAAGATATTTCGTACTATGAACAATTAGAAATTACGAAAATTAGTGCTATGTATTTTTGTGGGTTTGCGTAACTTTTGTTTTATAAGAAATTTACGAGAAAGTTTGCGAAAATTAATTTTTGAAAGAGATTTTTACTTTAAAAAATATTTTTAGAGAACTAATTAAGAAAAATATTTTTATAAAATTAATTAAACAGATCTCAAAAGAAAAGCTTTACTAATTAAAAAATATATTTTCATAAAGAGTATTTCAGTTTTAGACTCTCTAGACAAGATTTATTAAGAAGTTTTAAGATTTTTAAATATAAAATTTCATAAAAATTTCTCATTCACCGAAAGATAATTTGAAAGACTTTCATTTGCAATATATATTTCTCTCTCCAATATTTTTCGTTCCTTTTTCATTTTACTAAAAACGGTATAAAAACAATTAATATTTTTCTCCATCTTCATTCAGTTACACCAAATGAACAATGTTTAATTATTATTTTTTTATTATTCTTAGTAATTTAAAATATTTGTTGTAATATATTTCGTGTAAACTATAAATAATTATTTGCATTATTATTATTATTATTAATTAAAATAAGAATAAAAAATTTAAAACATGGTGCACCATTTTATGGTGCATTGAACCAAATTTTGGTGCATTTTGGTATTTTGGTGTCTCCATTGAAGATGTCCCGAGGACTATGAAGTCCTTTTAACTTTCTCACTAACAGGTGACAATTGAATGGAGTTGAGACTATCGATTATTTTCATTTCCTCACCGTTCACTGGTTCATCTACAAAAGGACATAAGATCAAGAATCCGTATATGCATATCCGTGATTGTTTTTGAAAGAAAAGTAATTTTACTTCCCAAAATAACAATTCGTCGACATGACATACCAACTAATAACATATCCGATTCAAATGCGTTTCCTTCAGGTGGAGTATATCATACTTTTCTGCTGGCTACACATGGAGTCCTGTAGATAACAAATGGATTGTTTAATAATAACAAACCAAGACATAAGTTCTATATCAGGGTAATAAGTTAGTTAATCATTACCTCTGTTTCAAATTCGTAACATGTTTGCTGGTCACAAAATTTACTATTTGAGGAGCGAATGGGTTCAATTTCATTGCCGAGTTCAGAGAACTAGGGGTTCTACCAGTAAATGGAGAACGTAATCCCGCCATCTTTTGAGCACTTCTTGTTTTGCCTTTTGATTCTAGCCAGGCACGAACCTTAGCCTCCATGTCAACTTTCACCATTGGAGTAGTATTTTTCTGAGCTGATACAAAATTAGAAATGTGGCGAGACCTAGCTGCCAAGCTAACTGTATGAACAGATTCTTGGTATTCCCCAGGGTTCTTATTACAGAGAGGTTATAAGAATTTCTATGATATTTAACATTTTAGATTTTATGAGATGCATATATTTAGAAGATCAAATTCCTACCAAGCAGGCAATCATAAGAGCACGACTTGTCCCTCCAAGAGAATCCTGCAATATGCGCGTCAATTTGCATTCTTGATAAGGTATTATCGGCATGCCATTGTTTAGTGCATAAATCACATTTGACAGCGACAGGTTTATCTTGGCACTCTCTTGAAGATGAATTCCATCGTTGCAAGTCCTTCTGTTGTCTTCATTTCCTGATTAAATTACATGACGGAGTCAAAATGAGAAAGACTATTGCTGAGATCCATAAATTAGGTATCCGGATAGCTAAAAAAAAACCTGCTTAATGAGGTTTTGCTTCCCAGTGATCTTATGTCCAACACTATCACGGGAAGGAGAGGAAACTGTAATCACGAGCAACCCATGGCTCCTACTAGATATATCATTCAGGCCTGTACGTGCAACCTTTCGCCTCTGAAGAGCACAAGAGAATATGTCATGGAATGAAGACATTGAATTAAATTCGACTTGAGCCAATCCCTTAAGATTAACATGTCCATCTTTGTCTTCCCACACCATGAACTCCTGTTCTTTAGGTTCTAAAAGATCATAACATCTGTCTGTCCAGGTAGACTTCATAGTATGATATTGCAACAGTACTTCTTGTAACAGAATCTTGGACATAGAAAGTGACATTAGACCTGGTAGCTCATCACTGCCCTGCATAGTTAATTGATTCGAAACACATTATGCACATGTACACCAGTAACCACCAATGAGGTTACATACAAAACAACAACTAAATTCCATTAGTATCATAGAAGTGTTCAGTTAATTTCCCCCTTTATTACTAAACCACCACGAGGGTGGAGTATCTATATCTATTCATGCTGAAAAAGAAAATAAAGTGCAAACTTATGAGGGGGGACGTGGCTGGCCTAACCTCCAGCCAATGAAAATATAGAGCTAAGCTTTAACCAGTCCATCAAACTGGGAGCTAAAGAAAAAAGGAGTACAATTCTATATCTCACGTGTCTCATCATGGTCACTGTCTTCATCGAAATTCATCGAAGTTTGCCCATATCCCATCTTTGGTAGATCTAATCCTTCATATCACCGTGTATGTAGCCCAAAGCATCACCGGAATAGTTAACTTCCATTTTAGTTCAATTTTCAGTAGAAAAGAATAGGAGCTTCAAATTTGTGATCAGTGTGAGAACATTTGCATACCCATCACGTCTCTTAAAGATTGAATGACTATGTGCTAACTTGTGGAGAATAGATTAAAATAATAGTGTGTCGAGCGACATTGGAAGCAGAACAAAATGACCTACTTCTCATGGGACCAATATCTTATGCCATGTTGAAAAACCAACTGATCAACGATAATCTTAATTTTTTTTCGTTACTATTTCAAAAGACTTCAATATTCTAATTTGTGACTAGAAGCAACATTGTGTGTGCGGGGCTTTTCATTAAGTACACCAATCCATGTATTTTGAAACCCCGAGTTGTAGACGTGTTACTCTTTGCTAATAGTATGTGAACCTCACAAATGGAAATACTGATAAATTTGTTAAAATGATTTCTATATCTTCTAAAATAAAGTTTTTTACTCTGTAGCTTATAGAAAGTGATTTCACTTGGAAGTGGAAGGATACCTCTTCACTGGAGGCCTTAGAGAGGTTCTAACTTTTGAAGGCTGTGTGATTGCTAATGGCATCTATGAGAAAAACACATAATTTCAATCACTTCCAAACTAAGAGATGCAAACCATGCCTAGATGTGATGCCTAAAGCCATGTAGAGTGATTCTCAGAGTCTGTTTCCTTGCTTCATTAAATTTTCATTAAACCATGCCTAGATGTGATGCCTAAGCTCACAATTAGCCTTTGTTTAAAAAACTTTTTGACACTATTTTCCGCATTAATATCATTTGGACTACGTTACAAACTTGACTAAAAATAGCACGTCGAAAATTTCCTTAGCTCTTCAGATATCAGTTAATCATGGGAGACGATAGCAGGGGCAAACATTACTAGGAGCATCAATATTACACCATTCTTCTTGTTTCCTGTGGATAACTGAAAAAAATCCCAAATTCTTGGTTCAGAGTTTGATGCATAGGCTTAGAATATATGAAATTCCTTTTCTTGTTTACTAGGGAAAACTAACTTGAGTGGTGAGTCCCAGATTCATGGTTCAAATGGTGAAAACTAAGATTTGATGCATAGGTTTAGGAATTAAACCTGCATCGTGTGAAGTCTTTCCACTTCCAGTAGCCCCATAAGCAAAGACGCTCGCATGATTGCCCTGAAATATCCCCGGTATCAAATGACTCACTTCTCTCTGAAATATTTCACTCACATTGTTGTCTTCTTGCTCAAAATATGCATCCAATTTGTAAAACTCGTTTCGACTACGCAAACAAGAAACCCTTATTTCAAATCACTCATAAAAAACCCCATCACTCGAATTCTTGAAATTTAACAAAAATATGATAAACGCCTGCCTGGTTTCTGGATCTTTGAGATGAGCAGTAACTTCATCACCAGATGACTTAGATTCTGTATTGAAATGGAGAAGAATAAAATTGCATTGAATTGAATTTCTCAAAGTAGTATTATTAAAGCCGTCAATAAATAGGAATTTCTTAACTAACTAACTGATTACACAATCAATACAAAGATGACACGTGTGACTAACTACCACAGCTAACGAACAGCCTAACTGAATTGAGCTTGTGCAGACTGAGTTGGACCGCATTGCAACCACCTTCAACTTCCTTGCTGAGCTGTTGCTGAGTGTATTCTGTTACTCCCCCTCAAGATGGACCGCACGAAGTTGGAAGGAAGAATATGCTGAAAATAGCAGCCCTTGACCTGGAGTAGCTTTGAGGTATTGCAAAAGACGATGTACAACATTTAAATGGGTTTTTCTAGACTGAGCAACAAATTGACTCAACTTGTGAACCACAAAGGTGATATCCCATCTGGATATAGTTAAGTACAGTAGACGACCAATCAATCTTCTATAAGTGGAAGCATCAGAAAGAAGCTCCCCCTCAAATGAACAGAGCTTAACTTTGGGATCCATGGGTAAGAGAGCTGGCTTGCAAGCCAGAAAGCCAGTGTAATCTGAACCGGTTATGATTATGAATTGAGCTTGTGCAGACTGAGTTGGACCGCACTGCAACCACCTTCAACTTCCTTGCTGAGCTGCTGCTGAGAGTATTCTGGGTTAATAATAGAAACACGAGATTGGACTGAAAGTTTTTGAAGAAATTTCTTAAGAGGGAGAAAAGGCCGGGCTCTTATGTTGACTCTGAACTTTGAGGTTGCTGGTGCTGGGAGGGATTTTTTGACGGGGTACAAAGGTTCTTCATATGAATTGTGTCAAAAGAACCAATTTGATTTGCCATCCCGAAACAAGAATTAATAAACACACGAGAAAGTAGGAGAAATGTGTCAATTTCCTGGTGGAAGAGAGGGTAAATAAAATAAGCACAATGAAGATGGGGAGATGAATTTTTTTGTACCGTTGGACGTTAAAAGAGTTTAGTTTGAATTAATCCTTTGAAGATTTGAATTGCACCTGAACCAACCCAGATTAATTTGAATAATGCTACTTGTACGTTTACTTAATAGCTTACGTTGATACATTTGAGGTGTAAAAGAGAGTGGAGATTTTTTTTTATTTGACTGAAGAAATTTCGATCCAATCATATTTCATCACATTATGTGTATGTAAACTATTATGTACATTAAAATTAAATTAAATTCAACAATTAATTTTAATTATATATTTTATGAGACTCAAACCTTTTAAACATGCATTCATCAACTTTTATCAAAACTTAATAAATATTTGAATTTTTCAAAACCAAATAGGGGCTTAGCTCAAATAAACATTTTTCGGACATGATTTCACAATTGTTAAAGATTGAGTACATAAGTTCAACAAATGTTAGGTTGATGACATGAATGCCACGCTTACAACAAATTAGAACCCTGGAAATTTTTACCTTAATGTATCCAAGAAATCGTCCACACTAACTGAGTGTCCAGGACCGCATTAATCAAGTCTAAAATTGTTGGCTACAACAATAAAAAAAAAAAAAAAAAGTTACTTTATGACGCCTAGTTCTACACTAGACGATTAAAAGAGGAGTTGACTATCTTTTTTCACATCGTACCCATATATGGGACATGTTTTGAAAATGTCTCAAACCTACATTGTGCCTTTCACTCATTTTAGAAATTTTTTAAGTAAAACACTACATTTTTAGAAGTAACTACAATCGCATTATGTTTTCAACTTTGGTCGATTTATTATTTGAATGAACTTACGCTTTTCCTTACAAGTAAACTTATTATAAAAATCAGCAGAGCCCAGAGCAGTTCCAAGGTATGATATGTGATTTATTAATAACCTTCAAAACTTGATTAAAGAATGAGTAATATTATTTATCATCGTGATGATATAATTTCTGTGATAGTGGCAAATTATTACCTCACATTTCTCTCTTTTCCCTCTTCCTCATAAAAAAATGAACTATCCAATCTCATTATTTCATATACATTGTCACATCATCAATATTTTATCATCATAATGACAAATAGCATTATTCTTAAAAAAAAAAAAAAAATTGTATTGAGGGGAATTTTCAACTCAAAACATTAAAAGGTATAAAATTATTGAAAGCTGCTTTAATTACTAGCGGGATTTATTGGCAGTGATGAAAACACCATTTCGTTGTTCAATTAATTTTGTGTTGCAAGTCTATTTTTTGCTCTTAGATGATATAAAATTGAAAATAAGAATCGTGTCACAATATGAACGTTATTTGAAAACACTATATCAAAAAAATAAAATAGTATAACATTATTTGTCGTACAAATATTAAAATTCATCTAATTTTAAAAGTTTTTATGCTAATTACAAGAGTTGGAATGGCACAATTGGTAAATTAGAATAACACAGTTTCTTGAATGCTTACATTAGACAAAACATCCTTCTCAACCGAATGAGACCACCTGCAAAATATCCAATCCAACATGCAATCGAAAAACTTAAAACTCCACGCACTCCAATGTCAAAATACCCAAAAACTCTCTATATAAACACCGTGCACTAGTCTAAAACTCCTTATTCACTTATTTACAAAATAATCAGCAAAAAAAATGAAGAACACTTTTTTTCTCCATGATCCACATCCTCTTCTCGTCTGCATTGCTCATTTCAGCAATGGAGCCATACCACGTGTCACTGTTGACATAAAGGCCCTCACTTGTATCTCATTCACCACTGGGAAAGATGCAAAGCCGTCAGCTCCATACTGCAGCTGGCTGCAACAGCTTCCACGGAGCGTCAAATCTGTTGATGACAAAAAGGGCATTTGCCGGTGCCTCAAGGCCGTCGTTAAGAACTTCACCGGTGTCAAGGCAAGTTCTTGAGCAAAATCCCTGATGCTTGCAAGATCAAAGTTGGCTTCCCTGTGTCACTATTAACACCAACTTGTGAAACGTAAGACTGAATAAGGTAAATTAATATTTTTTTTTATATACAATACTACGTTTTTTTTTTTTCTTTTAATGAATCCAAATCTTTCAGGGGGACATACGAACTTACCATCACATAATGTGAGATACAAATCTTTGAATCGAAAGAATATACAAGATAACATGCATGACATACCACATTAAGAGAAAAAAGGTCAAAGGAGACGGAAGGGTGGATGGATTTTGGTATGCTTGACTCCTGGTATGCCACCCGACTCAACCACTCCATCATCGTGAGTGATTTCGTCGTGGGGCATACAAGGAGCTAGGCATATCCTAACTCACCTTTCCTTCATCCTCCAACCTCTTTCTTCATCTAGAGATAGAGAGAGAAATTAGAATATCTGAATATGTATGTGAGAAAAAGAGAGAGGGGATGTAGTGACTTGTGAGTGAATTGGCTATAATATGCCGTTTGATGTTCAAACTCTTGTCAATAACGGTCACGTGCAACCGTCAACCGCCGTTAAAACCTCCCTTCTGTTTCCTCCAAATCTCAACGGCCACTAAACGGCACCGTCACTGACGCCCTAACAAGTATTCGTTATATACAAAATATATATTAATATTTCCTTTTTCTTTTCTTCGGCATTCAACGGACAAGGTCTTTTCGCGATATCAAACGCATAATTTTCTCTCTTTAGAAAGTGAGATTTTCTGTGTCTGGAGGCTCTTGAATCTGTGAGCTAGAGTTTTATTTCATTAGGTCAGTTGCTGTAATTAATTTTTTCTAAGATTGTTGAATTTCAATTTTTCTTTTCCAATTTTATGCTTCTATTTTTTAACTTGGTTTTTGATCAATTTACGTATTTATATTTTTTGTTTAACTAGCTCTTGATAAACTGGAATTACGTTTTCTCCGGATTTTGGTTTTCTAGATTATTATTAGTACTACTTGTGTATGAGATCTGGGGATAGCTTAATCTTATCATTGGTGCTAATGATATTTAGTTATGATCGGGGATTTTTGGGTTTTGACTGAATAGGTTTAGAGGTTATTGAAATTTGTTATTTATTTATTGGATTGGTGAATTTTCAGTTTAGGAAGTCTGGGATTTGGAGGTGTGATCAGTTGAAGGGATTAAATGGAAGAGGTGAAACCAGAAGAGGTCTGTCTCGATAACAAGCAATCAATAGCTGCTTCAAGCTCTTCTGTTTCCCAGGATAGTGGCAGTGTTGCACTTAAGTCTCCCGGTATAAGTAGTCCCAGAAATATATCACCATCTCATAGGTAACGTTTTAATAGCTTGCTTATTTTGAATGAAATATTTGTTTTTGTACATTTTGATTTAGGATTGAGTTCATTTTTTCCGTTTCAGTTTTGAATTTGTGTTCATGTACCGAAGTTACTATTTGGTTTGATTATATAATCTCTTCTGTGCCGAATGAATGTACTTTTCTTTGAGATCTATTGCTTCATCCTGTATTTTAACGGTTATGGCATATCGAAGGTTGCGCCATAATCTAACTTTGTCGTATGATGGTTGTGTTTCTTCAGTAAGTCATGGATTAATGTTTGTGAACATTTTTGGAACTAGCGTTTGTATAGGAGTGAGTGTCTAAAAATATTTATTTACTGTTAAAGTAAATTCGATAGAAGTGTGGTAAGGAATATTTTCTCATGCAAATGAATGATTTAGCAAATATTATTGGAGAGGATGCTCGCAATGGTAAGATGCTATTATCTCCTGTGAACAGCACTGGCTTTCTTTAGTCGGCTCACTCTTTCGATCTCATTCTCAAGCTATGACCTCACTTTCATCCTACATAGATATATAGATATTTTGAATGCTAGTTGATCTTCTTACTATCTTGAAATTATGACACGTGCATGCACTAGTTTTGTTCGGTTTTACATAACAATTTACACCTTAATGTATTTCTCCTGTTCTTTTTGATGTAGCATTGAATTGACTTCATTTACTCGAAATGCGTTAGGAAACAGCTTTATGCTTTGTACATTTCTTGACTTTTAAAAATTTTAAATCCATGGGCTGATGATTTGAAATTCAACAACATATATATGGTATTATAGGAGAACTACTGGTCCAATTAGAAGAGCAAAGGGAGGTTGGACTCCAGAGGAGGTAATAAGTTTTCTTCAGAAATAAGTGTATTTATTGTGCAGATACCAATGAATTTGGGGCGGCATTTATTTTAGTTTCATACTGATGAAAAATGAGTTCAATGCTTGTTTTTGAAACAATTTGCACAAATTTAGCTAGACGTCTTTCTTTCGGTTAATTTATGTCACTTGAGTTTCACCTACACACGTGAGAAACTCAATTAATTTTTTTCTGTGTTCCTATTCATTTATCAGTTTCTTTATTCGCTCCCCTTTCTCCAAGTCGTATATGTGCTTGTTGGGGTTTGGGGGGACTCACTAGTGAATTATGTCTGAATCTGTTTTGCCCCAAAACCATCACTTGCATGTTGTTCTACTCATGATCAACTAAACTCTTAATTATTTTTGCTGTAGGATGATACCTTAAAAAGAGCTGTTTCAGCTTACAGAGGGAAATCTTGGAAGAAAATAGGTATAATTTAATACTCTTGTCTCTTTTATCCATGATGAAGTTGTAAGTAATGACCTCTAGCATGTGATTTGGATTTACAATTTTGTATCGATTTTACAATCTTGTAGTACTACTTTTCTATATTTAAAGTCGTTTGTTGTTCAAGGAAATTA
This sequence comes from Fraxinus quadrangulata, assembly GCA_903798255.1. Taxonomy (NCBI): domain Eukaryota; kingdom Viridiplantae; phylum Streptophyta; class Magnoliopsida; order Lamiales; family Oleaceae; genus Fraxinus; species Fraxinus quadrangulata. The sequence goes on from CAIGRB010138664.1 coordinate 30,626, forward strand.
CTTATGAGGCACTTACAGTAGGTGTTTAAGCAAGTCATAAACAAATTGTTCGATACAAGTATGTCTAGTTTGTTGTTTTAGTTCAATAAATGCTGTACTGTGATAGGTCAATCAGAGCGGATTGTTAAAGGTGGATTCATGTAGATGACCCACATTTATTGGGAATAAGATTTAGTTTGTTGTTGTCGATGTGATAGACTAGGCCATCTTAGAAATGATCAAAATCTGGTTTCAGTCAGTTGTTGACTTGTTTCATTATGTTATATTCCATACAAATATTGATGAATGGAACTGACAAACTTATAAAGATTACAACTACGGTTAGGTCGGAGTTACACCTCCTATTTGCCTAATTTGGAACAACCTTAACATTCTGTATTCCTATCCTAAGTTTCTGTAGAAAAGAAGGAATCCCGTAAACTTTCGATGATTTTATCCGCAAGTTGGATATGATTAACATCTATGATCCAACTTGAGGGGGAGTGTAGAAAAGAAGGAATCCCGTATCAATTAGGATATTTATGGAAAACTTGTATATGGTATGACTAGTGTTAGGAAAGATTATTCCTTCTTTAGTTAGAATATTATTTTCCTTATTCTCCTACACCACGTTGTATATATTGGGGTTGGAATTAATGGTGAAATATAGAGAAGTAATAAGAATAATATTTTCATCTCTATCCTTTCTACATGGTATCAGAGCCGGAGTAAACCTAGACTCGGCTATCAATGACAGAAACCGAAACAGTCGGCAAAGAGGAGTCCTCTAACAGCGAGGCAGAGGCTATCCCAACCATGAGTTCGATTGGAATGGACAACACAGCCTTCCAACTCACGGTGGAAAAACTTGACGGCAACAATTATAGAGAATGGGCACAGTCAATCAAACTCGTAGTCGACGGTAAAGGGAAAATTGGTTACCTTACTGGTGAAGCAAAACAGCCCACAGACGCAACGCTTCGAAGAAGGTGGAAATCAGAAAACTCCATGGTGATGGCATGGCTGGTGAACTCGATGAAGCCTTCAATTGGTAAAACCTACCTCTTCATGGCCACGGCGAAGGACATCTGGGACGGAGTTCGGGAGATGTACTCCGATGCTGAAAATTCGTCCCAAATTTTTGAAATTAAAACGAAGCTGTGGCGGATGAAGCAAGGAGAACGCTCGGTGACTGAATACTACCTGGAGATGACAACTCTCTGGCAAGAATTGGACCAGAGCATCGACGAGGAGTGGGACAGTGCCGGTGATAGCGTGCGGTATAGGAAGCGGCTGGACAACGAGAGAGTTTACGAGTTCCTTGCTGGCTTGAACAGAGAACTGGACGACGTGAGAGGCCGACTCCTTGGACGTCGACCTTTGCCATCACCCCGTGAAGTCTTCGCTGAAGTCAGACGAGAAGAAAGTCGCCGGCAGATTATGTTGAAGGAAGAAGCTGGGCCGGTTACGCAGTTGGAAGGATCAGCCCTTATGTTTAATTCATTTGGGCCTAATGGGCCAGACGAGTATGGGCTGTATGGGTCTGGGTCAGCTGCAAAATTTAAAAGAAATGGGCCAAAATCAATTGGGCCTGATTTGGGAGTAAAAGTGCCTAGAGGAAACCCTAAAATTGGCTTAGGCCCAAAACAACAAAAGGGTCGTCCATGGTGCGACCACTGTCGGAAACCCGGACATAAAGAAGATACGTGTTGGGACTTGCACGGTAAACCATCTGATTGGAAACCGAGACAAAATACCAGAAATCATGGATACCAAGCTGCAATTGATTCTGCTGCAGTACAAAATTCCACCACTACCGGTACTTTCAATCCCGAGCAACTAGACCAAATCTACAAAATATTTTCCAGTCTTCAGTCATCTAGCTCGACAAGTTCCTTGGCCCACAGAGGTAATTTTCTAAGAGCTTTAAACACCACTACACTATCCAACGTACCATGGATTATTGATTCAGGTGCGTCTGATCATATGACGGACTCCCACCATTTGTTTTCTTCATACTCACCATGTGCGGGCAATCTTAAAGTCAAAATTGCAGATGGTTCTCTCTCTCCAGTAGCTGGAAAAGGGAGTATTCAAATATCTAATTCAATCACACTCAAACAAGTCCTACATGTTCCAAATCTCTCATGCAGCTTACTGTCCATTAGCCAATTGACAAAACATGCAAACTGTTCCGCTAATTTTTTTTCTTCACACTGTGTCTTTCAGGACCTATCATCGGGGAAGACGATTGGCAGTGCTAAAGAGTGTGATGGCCTTTACTACTTTGACGAACTTGATGTGAGTAAACACCGTCGATTTGCGAGTTGTGATTCTGTTTTTGTTCCTAAGGATAGTGAAGTTCTTTTATGGCATTTTAGGATGGGACATCCCAACTTTCAATATCTGAGACATGTATTTCCTTCAATTTTCTCGAATAAAATGTCTTTTGATTTTAAATGTGAGAGTTGTGAATTCGCAAAACACCATCGTTCCTCATTTCCAAAATCTGTCTACAAACCATCCAGGCCTTTTCACATGATTCACAGTGATTTATGGGGACCGTCACGAATCCCCAATCGCACTCGCACAAAATGGTTTGTCACATTTATTGACGATCATACTCGAATTTGTTGGATTTATTTGCTAAAAGAAAAACTCGACGTACGATCTGTGTTCATAAATTTCCATTCTATGGTCCAAACCCAATTTCAGACAAAAATCCAAATCTTGCGCACGGATAATGGCACGGAATATTTCAACAATACCCTAAACACCTATCTCCAAGAAAATGGAATAATCCACCAAAGCTCATGTGTCGATACTCCCCAACAAAATGGGATTGCAGAACGAAAAAATAGACACATACTTGATGTAGCCCGTGCCCTAATGTTCACTACAAATGTGTCCAAATCCTTCTGGGGGGATGCCATTCTAACATCGGCCTATCTTATAAATAGAATGCCTAGCCGTACTCTCAAATTCGAAACTCCTCTCCAAAGATTTCAGAAAGTATTCCCTAACTCTAGACTTGTCTCCAACCTGCCTCTAAAAGTGTTTGGCTGTACAGCTTTTGTACACATACATCCCCAGTATAGAAATAAACTTGAACCCCGCGCCCGTAAGTGTGTGTTCATTGGATACTCACCCACACAAAAGGGATACAAATGCTATGATCCCCTCACAAAAAAGATATTCGTCAGCCTTGATGTCACGTTCTTTGAGAACAGTCCCTACTTTCGAAAATCCCATCTTCAGGGGGAGACCGTAAGTGAAGATAGGCTCTTTGGATTCCCTCTCAATCCCATGGATCCCTTTGAAACCACTCTTAATCCCTCTCACCCTCACACCGAGCCTACAACACCACCACCTGATCCCGAAGTGCCATATACAGAAGACAACTTGAATTCAGGGGGAGAACAGAAGGAACAACATGACAAAGAGATAATTGTTTACTCGAGAAGACCAAAGTCAAAGTATAAGGAGAACTTCACACTCGAAGCACCAAAAGAGTCGGAACCGGTGATAGCTCCAGATCTTCATGAGCTTCTTCCAAGGTCACCTGACACTAATCTACCTATTGCTCTCAGGAAACAAACTCGGTCATGTACTCTTCACCCTATCTCAAAATTTGTAGCTTACAAAGCTCTATCTTCTGGATTTCAATCATTTGTAGCTAATCTTGATAGTACAGAAATCCCGAGGAATATCCAAGAGGCCTTGGAAACTCCCAGGTGGAGAAAGGCAGTAATGGAAGAAATGAAAGCCTTGGAGGCAAATAACACTTGGGATGTAATGGAACTACCAGAAGGGAAGAGACCCGTTGGGTGTAAATGGGTGTTTAATGTGAAATATAATGCTGACGGAACAATAGAGAGGTACAAAGCTCGTTTGGTTGCAAAGGGGTATACTCAAACATATGGCATTGACTACACGGAGACATTCGCACCAGTTGCAAAACTAAATACGATTCGTGTCCTTCTATCCCTAGCAGCAAACTTGGACTGGCCACTTCAACAGTTGGATATCAAAAATGCATTCCTGAATGGAGAGTTAGATGAAGAAGTATACATGATACTACCACCAGGATTCTCTAAGAAACATGAAGAAAACAAAGTATGTAAACTGAAAAAATCTCTGTACGGCCTCAAACAATCACCGAGAGCATGGTTTGACAGATTTGCAAATGTATTGAAGAGTCAGGGGTACCAACAAGGACAATCAGATCACACACTATTTCTTAAAATATTTGAAGATGGAACAAAGACAATTCTGATTGTATATGTTGACGACATAATCCTTACAGGAAATAATACAGGTGAGATGGCGAGACTTAAAAATGGTCTAGCTACAGAATTTGAAGTAAAAGATTTGGGACAAATACGATACTTTCTGGGAATGGAGGTGGCTAGATCAAAGAAGGGTATCAGCATTTCACAGCGGAAGTATGTGCTAGACCTCCTAACTGAAACCGGTATGCTTGGGTGTAAACCGAGTGACACTCCTATGGAGTCTGGAAGAAAGATAGACAATGAAGGAAAAACAGTTGCAAAGGACAGATATCAGCGGCTAGTGGGAAAGTTGATCTACCTATCACACACTAGACCTGACATTGCATTTGCAGTTAGTGTGGTAAGTCAACATATGCATTCTCCAAAGGAAGCCCATCTAGAAGCAGTATACAGAATTCTGAGATACCTCAAAGGCTCTCCTGGGAAAGGACTGTTGTTTAAAAGGAATGAAAAAAGGGAGATAGAAATATTCACTGATGCTGACTGGGCAGGAGCTGTAGAAGATAGGAGATCAACTACTGGATATTGTACCTTTGTGTGGGGAAACTTAGTAACCTGGAGGAGCAAGAAGCAAAATGTAGTAGCCAGAAGTAGTGCTGAAGCAGAATTTAGAGCAGTCGCACAAGGAATATGTGAAGGGCTATGGTTAAAGAAACTTTTGGAAGAACTACGAGTTACAGTGAAATCCCCAATTAAACTATATTGTGACAATAAAGCAGCTATAAACATCTCACTCAACCCTGTTCAACATGATAGAACCAAACATGTAGAGGTTGACAGACACTTCATCAAAGAGAAAGTTCATAATGGAATCATTTGTATGATTTATGTTCCAACCAAAGAACAAATAGCAGACGTACTCACCAAAGGGCTCCCCAAACAAACTTTCGATGATTTTATCCGCAAGTTGGATATGATTAACATCTATGATCCAACTTGAGGGGGAGTGTAGAAAAGAAGGAATCCCGTATCAATTAGGATATTTATGGAAAACTTGTATATGGTATGACTAGTGTTAGGAAAGATTATTCCTTCTTTAGTTAGAATATTATTTTCCTTATTCTCCTACACCACGTTGTATATATTGGGGTTGGAATTAATGGTGAAATATAGAGAAGTAATAAGAATAATATTTTCATCTCTATCCTTTCTACAGTTTCACTATGTATGGTTTATTTAATTGGTGTTCTTCCAGAAATTTAGGTCTAAAGAGTCAAAATATATTGCTGTTGTATCTCTAATTATACAGTTCAAGAATTCATCCATGGTCAGAAACATTGTCATTACATCTTGATACACTTTCTAATGCTCCTTTTAAATCATGCTCGAAGAATGTACCCATATTAACGTTCAGATTTATGCAGCCGAATTCTTTCCAGATAGGTCTGAAGTACAGTGCCTGCATAGATGGCAAAAGGTTCTTAATCCAGAACTTGTTAAAGGGCCATGGACTCCAGAGGTTGGCAGCTAGTTTTCTTCCCTCTTTTATTGAATTTTTCTTGTCAATTAAGATGCTTTATTGTGATGACTTGTTGTGTTTGTAATTTCAAACTCATATTGCTTTCTTTACTTCAGGAGGATGAGAAAATTGTGGAACTGGTAGCTAAATATGGACCTACAAAATGGTCTGTTATAGCAAAGTCATTACCAGGTCGAATTGGGAAACAATGCCGTGAGAGGTAAAATAAATAAGATCCAACCATATTTATAACATTCACTAGTTCCAGTTGATTTATGACAGATTGATCAACTGTTGCACCATAATTTTGTTAGTGTCTTGGAAGTGCATTTAATTTATTGATTGGAGGGCCTTACTGTGCCTATTGCTTGTACGCATTCTTTTTAC